>VSMD01075731.1:0-15581 GCA_008750895.1 Mirza zaza | reverse complement strand
TTTTCCACAGTGGCTGCACCATTTTGCATTCTTCCAGCAATACACATGGGTTCCAATTTCTCCACATTTGTTGTTTTCATTTTTTTATAATAGCCATCCTAATGCTTCTGACGTGGTATCTCATTGTAGTTTTGATTTGCATTTCCCTAATAGCTAGTAATGTTGAGCATATTCTCATGTTCTTATTAGCCATTTGTATATCTTCTTTGGAAAAATAGCCATTTATGTCCTTTGCCCATTTTTTGAATTGGTTTGTTATGTATTTTTATTGTTGAGTTATAGAAGTTCTTTATGTATTCTGAATATTAATCCTTTATCAGATATATGCTTCCCAAATCTTTTCTCCCATTCTGTGAATTGTCTTTTCACTCTTTTGACGGTGTCTGACACACAAAAGTTTTTAATTTGATGGAGTCCAATTTATCCATTTTCTCTTTTGTTGCCTGTGCTTTTGGTGTCATACCCAAGAAATCACTGCCAGATCCAATGTCATGAAGATTATTCCTTATATTTTCTTCTAGAGTTTTAAAGTTTCAGTTTTTACACTTAGTTCTTTGATCCATTTTGAGTTAATTTTTGTATGATGTGAAGTAAGGGCAGACTTCATTTTTTTGCATGTGAATATCCAGTTTTCTTAGTACAATCCTAGCACTCTGGGAAGCCGAGGCAGGCGGATTGCTCAAGGTCAGGAGTTCGAAACCAGCCTGAGCAAGAGTGAGACCCCCATCTCTATTATACATAGAAAGAAATTAATTGGCAAACTAATGTATATGGAAAAAAATTATTAGCCAGGCATGGTGGCACGTGCCTGTAGTCCTAGCTACTTGGGAGGCTGAGGCAGTAGGATCACTTGAGCCCAGGAGTTTGAGGTTGCTGTGAGCTAGGCTGACGCCATGGCACTCACTCTAGCCTGGGCAACAAAGCGAGACTCTGTCTCAAAAAAAAAAAGGTCAGCTCCATGCTGTTACATGCCCTTACCCTTAGCACTGGGGATGGTGGAGCTCAAAGGTGAGGTCTTGGGCAGAGATGTAAATTAGGGCATTCTCAGTATATGCTTTTATCAAAAGAAGTGGGAATGGATGCTAAATAGCAAAGAATCAATAAGCAAACAACAGGTCAATTGATAAATTGTGGTACATCTATATAAGGGAATAGTACTCAGCAATGAAAAGGAATTAACTGTTGTTACACGCAATGGGATGCATGAATCTCAAAATAATTATGCTTAGTGAAAGAAGCCAGACAAAAAACAATATATACTGACTCATCAGATTGAATACATTAAATATGTCCAGTTTTTCTGTATATCCACTATACCTCAATAACACTGTAAAAAAGAGTATATTCTGTATGATTTCATTTAAATAAATTATAGAAAAAGTAAACAAATCTATAGCAACAGAAAGCAAATCAGTGGTTGCGTGGTGGAGTTGAGGGGAGTGATGTGAAGGAGATAGTGCAAAGGGCAGGAGGAAATATTTGGGCATGATAAATATGTTCATTATCCCGAATGTCAGACGTGGATATACATATGTCAAAATTTATTCCAGTTTTCATTTTCAATGTGTGCAATCTCTTGTATGTCAATAAAGCTGTGTTAAAGAAAAGTTGTTTTTGCTTTTGTGGCCACTTTTAAAATCTGTCCCCATTCTTTGTCAGAATTCCTATATCTTTCATCATGCCCCTGCAATCCTCTCCTCTCCCTTTGTACAGTAACAAGAAGGGAGCTCACGAGATTTACAGCAACACCCGCAAACTTCATGGTTAAGATTTCCCTTTATGATAGGCACTGACAGCTGACTCCCTTCCCTTTCCTGTCAGGGCCCACCTTCCCACATTATAAGCTGATTAATGCCTGAACTTATAACCCAATCATGGCCAATGGTACCTAAGGAGAAGTCTTACTGTGGGCATTCTGGGAAAGATTTTCTACCTTGGTTAAAAGAAAGACACATGAAAAGAAATGTCCCTCCTTCCTTTGGATATTATTATATAAAAAGGTGATGTTTACAGCTATGTGAGACTTTCTGCAACTATGAAGAGAAAACCAAGAATCTCAGAGAAGTCAGCCAGAAGCCCTGACAATGTTTTACTCCTGAATTAACCAACCCTACAGCCATCTATCTCTGGATTTCTTGTAATGTTACACTTATTTTTTAAGAAGCTATTTTAGTTGCATATTTTGTTATTTGCAGTTGAAAACAGACATTTATTTAATGACATTATTCGTCAATGAAAATAACTGACCTAAAATGATAACCTGAAAATGGGCAGCTGTGCACTTTTAACAACACCTACATTTTAGTCATGGTATTTGATTGTATCCTGTCTGAAGAAAAAACGTATTAAGTCAATAAGGCAGTGACCCTTTCCATATTGATCCACCCAGCTCAGCTGTTTTCTTTGCAGTAGAAACTGATGAATGCCTTGGGAGCACCTGCAGAAGGAGGCAACAGCTAGCATCTACAGGCTTAGTGACCAAACTCACCCTCTTCTACACCTTCAGTAATGGTGGTTCCCACAGCTGCTCACACAGTTGCAGGCAAAGGATTGGAGGCAATTGCCTACATTGCAAAATGATTGTGGAAGGCGGGAATCCAAGTCTGTGAAGTAGGCTGAAGCCCACACAACTACTTAACAGAAAGAAGAAACATCTTCCCCTTAGGGCCCAAACAAAGATTTTTAAACCCTTGTAAAGCACTTTGCAAAACCTTTTATACAGAGAGGAATCCTTTGTTAAAGTAGGTACAATCATGATTTGTTTTGCTGGGTTAGATGTTCATGTTGCTTTGAGGCAAATTTATATTTTATACTGGATTTTGTATCAGTTTCTTAGATTTCCAGTTTTTAAAGGAGAGATGATCTTTTACTGATTCAATTGTTTAATTATATGCTTTCATGTGTATTCTTTCTGGTAACAAGATCATAATCCTTTCTCTTCCAGCAGCAAGCCTAGTGCTTTGCAGCCAGGACTTATAATGCTTGAGAGAAGAGTAATAAGACATGAAAATCAATAGCAAATTATAACATGTTCACAAACTGCTTTATGAATGCTTTTGTAAAACTTGCTATTGCTATTATCAATAAAAATAGTAATGATAGCTATCCTTATAATATAGGGAAAATATTATAGGTTTTCCCGTTTTTGTAACTGATTTTTGTGTGTGTGGAAGGGCCATTTCCAGAACTCTTACTCTAATTGGGCTGTCCAGTACTACCAGTTTTTTAAACTGAAATATGTCAGGGAGTAGAAGATCAAGTAAATAAATATAACTTATTAGGAATGGGAGGCCCTTCCTTTTTTTTTTTTTTTTTTTATATATATATAGGATCTCTGTAGCCCAGGCTGGAATGCAGTGGCCCAATCATATACCTCACTGTAATCCCGAATTCCTGGGCTCCAGTGATCCTCCCGCCTCAGCCTCTGACTAGCTAGGACTACAGGCATGCGCCACCATGCCCCACTAATTTTGTAGAGATGGGGTCTCGCTATATTGCCCAGGCTGGTCTTTAACTCCCGGCCTCCAGGGATCCTCCAGCCTCAGCCTCCCGAAGTGCTGGGACTACAGGTGTGAGCCACAGAGCCCGGCCTGAGATCCTTCTTTTTTAGAGCATTCTTTGCTCGTTTGTATCCGAGTAGATAACTCGTTTGCATATTCAATGAAATAGCTCTAGCTGAAGTACTCATGAGCCTTTAAAACCTCTGGAGAAGTTACACAGCTCCCACGCATAAACGCGAGGTCGAGACTACCGCATCTGCGCTTTGCACTAGTCCCGACTGCGCACTCGGAGGGGCGGGGCCATGGACCGGAAGGGGCGGGGCCAGCCATGAAGGCCCAAGAGCTGCCCCCGGACGTCGCGCTTCCTTTTCCGCGCCGTCGCCGAGGGGGTAAGGTTAGCGAAGCAGCGTCCGTTATGCCGGCGGGACGGCGTCCGAGCTTGCGCGCCCGTAGCTGGGCTGTCGGAGGTGAGGGCCATCGCAGTCTTAGTTCCTCGTCTCCTGCGTGCGGGTTCCTCCGCTCGGTGGGTGCCGAGTGCGGCGCCTGCTTTCCCGCGGCCTCCGTACGGAGGCCTTGTGCGGCGCCGCCCCCCGCGCCCCGGCGCCACGGGCTAGCGCTCTGCGCCGTCCGAGCAGTCGCGTCAGTGAGCAGCCACCTGTGAGTCTGGAGCCTGCTCCATAGACCGACGTTGACTGTCAGCTCAGGAACTAGTGAGGGGCCTTCTGTGACTCGAGGGAAGCCGAGGCGCCTGGAAGGGACGGCCGCCCGGCTCCGCCGATCGGCTTTGTGTCTGCCGCAAAGCCGTGCGTGCGTGCGGCCTTGGCGGTTTCAGGGGCCTCCAAGTGGCCGGCTGATTTTTCGTTAATAAGGGAGCATTTTGTTAAAGGGGAGGGGTGATTATCTCTTAGGTATAAGATGACCCTTCCTCAACCGTACTTTTGTGTGGTTCTTCGATTTTATTTTATAAACGCAGTTTAACTGCCGACGGGGGTCCGTGCTGGTCACCAGCCAAGTGGAGCGAGTTGGCGTTTGTTGCTGATCTCCCTGGTAACTGGGTTCTGAGACAAGGCCCTCAGGCTGCAAATGCCTGCTGCACATGCAGATGTTTGCATTAACATGTGGACACGCATTTCTGGACGTACACTGGCCAACAGCTGGCAGACTGGAAAAACATGCTACCTATTCAAAAACAAATTGTAAAAATGGTAAGGCATCGGTGAGATTTGGTATATTTATGTGGTTTTTAACCCTTCCTCCCAAATTTGAAATACATTGCTTCACCTGAAATTAATAGTTAGCTTTCAACAGGACGAATGTGGTGGTTTTAAATTTATTTGGTATTCATCCTTAATTTCGAGCCATATGTGGCTTGAATTCCTTTTTCATTGCTAAGTGGTGGGATTTCTAGAAATTTCCAAGCGAAGTGTTTGATAAAAATAAAGGGATTGTCGTATTCTTACTATAACTGTGAACCGGAAAGATGACGACCTTTTAGTCCAACAGGAGGCCCGTATTTCATGGTTTGGGTCTCCAACTACATCTTTCCTTGCTCTTTTGCAACTCTCCCTTCTTAGAAAACTTAAAAGTCACTCTTTAATAAGAAGAGAAGGGGACTGTATCGCAAGGCTCGGAGGCTGCTAAGGCTGCCAAGCAGCTGACCCCAGAAGTGCGAGTTTTGTTGACACAGTTTGAAACGTGAACATGGACAGTAAGGTAGGCAAGACCACTGGAAGTCACCACGGATTTCCTAGTCTAGTTGGGAATAATTTTTACAAGTAGCTTGGCCAAATTGGAAAGAGCAGTTACGCTCTAAAAATGGAGACTGAGAAACCTAAATTGAACATGCAATCAAATTTTGTCTTAAGGAAGTGAGATTTTAGCAGTGTGTTTCAGTTTTGAAGTCCAAAACCATCCCAAGGCATAGGAGCCATAGCCTCAACTAAAATTGAATTTTTGTAGGGACTGTTAATTGCCATTTGTACTTAATAGTGTGTGTGCGCGTGCGGCACATACACATATGAACTATATAGCCTGTCACTGTGACACGAGTTGCATATTTGGGATTGCAGTAAGGACTGATGAGTTGGGAGAATCGTGTGGGTGTTTAGTGACTACTTGTTTTTTAATTAACGAACACTTAGCCTTTCTGTGTGCATAATAGTGTAAAAGTTTGATACTTAGGTGTTTGACAGGTGCTTGCTATTCAGTTACAGACTGGGGAATAGCCCAGTATTTGGTATTAAAACTGTCAAAACTGGATAGGTTTGAATCACCACTCTTTTGTCCAGTGGCGCTTTAACAAAAACTTGCAAGCTTCTGGTTTGGGAGTTTAGATAGGTTTGATTTTTGGATATGTAAATAGTTGATTGCTAAATATGGTCAGATTTCTACTGACCTGCTGTTCCTAAATTCTTAGTATACATCCCAGTGAATTAATTGTCATGTGTGTAATTGTTGCATTTTGGATGTACCTAATTTGATAATTAAAAAAAATGATTTCTGTTTAAGGTACTTGTTTGCAGGTCAGAAAATGAGAAAATTGTGTAATGCTCTGAAATGTAAACAAAAAACCAAAAAGCTGTAAATAAAATTGACTAAATCCAAAAGGGGGGGTTGTACAAAAATTCTGGAGCATAATAAATACAAAAAATCTGATCCATTTAAGAGCTATAATATTACCAGTACTGTGATCTGTTTGTCTCCCACTCCCATTACCCTGCCTCCTGTGTAGAGGTAAACATCATCTGGAATTTTGTGCCCATCAAGTCTCTTGGTTGTTGGGGAGAGTGGTAGTGGAACGGATAGCAGTTTTATAATATACGTGCATCTCTAAGCATACGTTTTCTTAAGCTTTATAAGAATATACAAGTATGCATGTAGTTGTCTGTAGTTCCTGTGAATCATAATATTAAACTGAAATTTTTCAAATCAGAATTATTCACAGCCAATAGTTTATATTCGTCATACTGATTATGTGAAATACTACAGCATTTCTAGGTGTGAAAATGATAAACTGTTTAGTAGGGTCCTAACTTGTATGTCTTCATAAATCATTTCCAGTAAATACTCGGATGCTGTATGGCTTGATCTGTGGCCCTGGCCATGTCCTTTGCAGTACCTGTGTACATTCAGTTAACTTGGGATTTCATTCTACAAGAATATGCCCAGTAATTTGGCATTGTAATGTTTTTAGGTGAAAATTTGCACACAAGTTTCTATACATCTAACCTGGCTTAGTTCATCCTACTCAAGCTCTGAGACAGAAATGCAATGGCTCTGTATTCATTAGGACCATGTGTCTTAAAATCAAAACTGATGGTATCATAAAATGTTTACACAATTTTTCCTGCTTAAGAAAAGCTCATTTATGGAATTATTAGAGTGCTAATCAGTCAAAGGAATTGTTGACATACTCAAGTCATTGTAGATGTTTTAAATTTTGGGTTTGTCAGTTAGAACTATCAAAAAGTAATAGAGGGCTGGGCATGGTGGCTCACGCCTGTAATCCTAGCACTCTAGGAGGCAGAGGCAGGCGGATTGCTCACGGTCAGGAGTTCGAAACCAGCCTGAGCGAGACCCCGTCTCTACTAAAAATAGAAAGAGATTAATTAACCAACTAAAAATATATATATATGCAAAAATTAGCTGGGCATGGTGGCGCATGCCTGTAGTCCCACCTACTCTGGTGGAGGCTGAGGCAGTAGGAGCACCTGAGCCCAGGAGTTTGAGGTTGCTGTGAGCTAGGCTGATACCACAGCACTCAGTCTAGACTGGGCAACAAAGTGAGACTCTGGCTCAAAAAAAAGTAATAGAGCAAGAATTATAGTCCTTTATTCCATTAGAGATGTATTGAACAACAGACTTTTATTAAAAAGTGGGTTCGAGTCTCGAAAGATAGGTTGCAAATATGGTGTTTTGTGGTTCCTTATAGGAATGAAATTCTCTTATTAGACCATTCCTTCATATAACATGCCAAACAAATGCAAGTACAAATGAGAATTGACAATGAAATATTCAATTTCCAGGTGAGAAAAAGCCTGTGAGTTTTGAAGGTCATTGTGACAAATGTTTTCCAAAAACCTATAGAAGATGGCAGTGAAAAAGCTAAGACCACCTCAGCATGTGTTAAGGTACCAAAAGTTAATGTGTGCCCTTTTTTTGTCTTTGTGCTATTGTTACTAAGGGGCAGTACCCCAAAATGTTTAATGTGTTCTTGATATTGGTAAGTTTAATACCTGGCACAGTGATGACTTAAATTACTTTTGCCGTTTACCCAGCTGAGGGTGTCTTTGAAGAATAATTTAAGACTGAGTTGCCAGTAATCTGTGTTGGTTATGATAATGGCATGTAATACAATTTTTTATTAAGAGGTTAAATGTTTTTTCTGTTTAGCAGATAGGTAGCTGCAGATGAGTGTACTTCAGCTGCGGTTTTTGAAAATATTTCTTCATCGCCTCAAGTAAGTAATTGTGACTTGTGAAGCAGTCATAACTGCTGACAGTTCAGAAGTGTCTGATAAACTCCAAAGGGTTGGGTCCAATTCCTGTTGAAGTTGTCTTTGCATGTCAGGGTATGGTTTCCTTTTCTCAGCATTAATTTTTTTAAGGACACTTATGCATATTGAGGTTATATGATCACTTTATCTTTGATTATGGAATGTTTCTGATTTTTTTGAAGGTGTGGCATGCAACATTTTGGGAGAAGGAATGAAGACTTCAAGAAAACACATGAACAGAAGCAAGTGATGCAAATGAATGTTTTATTTGATATTATTAATTAACATCACAATAAATTATGTAGAAAATAGGTGTTTTGCTAATTATTTTAATTGCTGGGCAGTAAAGTGTTTTCTTTAAAATAGCACCATTCTCATAGTCACTACTAGTCAGACCTGTTTTTAACATAACTTTAAGGATATAATGTTCTTGTCATTAACTAGCTCCTTTGTGGGTGATGATTCTCAATTGAGGTAGACGGTAAGGAAATATTTCTTGTGCCACCAGTTTCCCTTTCTAGCCTTTGGAAATTTCTGGAGAGGCCTTCATCTCTGCATACTTCATATCTGGCTTCCCCTTCATCACCCCCTATTGTACCTGAAAAACAGGTGCCTGGAATCTTGACCTCCTTAATGCAATCAAATTGCCCCTTACAGGTAAAGATTTCACTTTTCTGTGATCTACAGATTTTATTTAAATTTTATTCTTTAGTTTGCTTTCATCTTTATGAACCAGAAATAATACTAATCCTAGTACAAGTAATAATTAGCAATTATGCTATGTTAAAAGAAACAGTGGCTGGGCAGGCAGGTCCATCTGGGATTAAAAGAATTGACAAGAATCTTAAAACTGAATTTCTACCTTGGTTAAGCTTAAATTTAGCTAAATCTTTTTTGCCTTTTAAATTCCTTGCTTATATCAAGGATGCAATTTGCATATGGTAAGTCAAACACTACAATTTGTATAGCAGTATTCTAATCACTTCCCATCACAGGCAACATGTAAAAACCATTTGTGTGTTGTATTTCCCAATAGTAAAATGAAGGTTATTTTATGGATCCTAGTTTTATAACATAGGGGGAAGTATTCTGCCTTCATTCCCTAAAGAACTAGAAAAGTTTGAGATGTATGTACATGAGAAGCACAGGATTAGGGTCTTGCTAACAATATCATGGTAATATGTAAATATTTTGTTAAAAACTAGCTTTGCTTTCTGAAAACTTAATACTATGGTCGCTAGCTGTCACCAGTAGGTGTTCAATGATAGTGATTTCTAGATCTTATAGAGAGTGGGCAAGTGGCCCTGAATTTTGGTTAAGAAGCTCCTAAGTGCTAATTTTGAAAGATCAGATTCATGGTAGTATTTTGGTTAACAGTTGCAGTTTTGTGATATTTCACTTTTTAATGATTGGAACTGATCTTTTTTGTTGTTGTTATTTCTCTTATTTATCTTTTATTTTCTTTCTTTCTTTTTTTTTATTTGAGTCACATGGAACCTGGAAGGAACTGATCTTTTTTTAAAGCTTTGAAAAGTGAGAACTAAAAAAGATTTAAGAAATTTACAAAATGGGTATCTTTTCTCACGATGTCCTTGCCTTTTTCAGAGTAGATAACCTTTCCTCCAAAAGTAAAGACTGGGCTTGCAAATTGATTTCTTTGCCTTTTGGAACCTTTCTTGTAACTAGTCAGCTAAAGAGCCAATTTATAAATTATAGGTTCCTTGATTCCACGTAAATTTTCATTTTACCTGGCATGTTTATGTATATATAAGGAAAATTCCCAAGGCTTTTTCTGAAACAGTGCATGAAAAGGCCATAAACTTTAAGCTTTAAGGTTATATAATTTTTTAATTTTTAAAAGTTTTTGATCTGTCTAGAGTCAGATGAAAGGTTATATAAATTATAGTTATTATTTGGCAAGTTCACAAGTGTAAAGGAAAAACAGTTTAAAGTTATTTGTAGATAAAGTGTTATTTCCGTCTTGTGACAAATAGAGCAAACTACATAAAAGTTACCATTTTTCACATAACTTAGCTTGCAACATTTCTTATGTTTTTATCTGTTCGCCATTGATATTCTGGGCTAACCAGACAGAAGGGTTCTTTTAAAAACAGTATTCTCCACAACTTTTTTGTCACTTGTAAATTATCCATATTTTTCTAAGTTTTAAAAGTCTGCTGTTGGCTATGAAGGTTTGGATTGGTATTTATCCCATTAGTAATTAATCTTGAGGACACTGTATATTTTTAAAAGTAGTATTCTAATGTACTATACACAATATTATCTGAAGCATTACTTGAAAGTCAAATACTCACACTTTTTCCCACTGCTTAAAGTAGGAATGAAGAAGAATTCTCAAATTACTTATTCATCGCTAGATAAAACACCTGTCCCAGGTCCATATGTGGCAATAAACTGTTCAAGTTGTCGCTGGCACTGAGTTAGATAGAGATCCCTTTGCTCTAAATACTCTTCATTATACAAGTCAAATGGAAATACTGCATTTGGAGCAACACAAAATACAGTGGCCCCTAAATGAAAAAGGAAATACAGTGTAAATGAGGAATACTCTAAAATGCTAAATGTGGAATCACTATCAAGGAAAATAATGAAAATTTAAAAATTAAAGTTCTGACCTATTCAGCATATTTCAATAATCATTTTGAATCTGACACTTGTATTTTGAAACTCAGGAAGCAGCTTCAGTAAAATGCACAAACATTGCAGTACATTTCTCAGTCCTTAAAACCACTTGCATAAAGGCAGCTATATAAATCTGTGGAGTAGGATAGCCCCCAAATAAACCCTTGCATATATAAAATTGATTTTCAACAAAAGTGGTAAGACCATTCCATGGGGGAAGGACAGACTTTCCAGTAAATTGTGCTGAGAAAATTGGGAATCTACATGCAAAAAGATGAAGGTGGACACTTAGCTTACATTATACACAAAAATTGTCTCAAAATGCAACAAACAGCTAAAACTAATGAAGCTTAGAAGAAAATATAGGAAAGTTTAATGATTGGATTTGACAGTGATTTCTTAAGTATGACACCAAAGCAGGCACCAAAAGAAAAGATAAATTAGATCACATCAAAATTTAAAACTGCATTAGAAGATGCAGTCAGTAGTGAAAAGGCAACCCATGGAACAGGAGAAATTATTTGTAAATCATATATCTGATAAAGGGGTCTATAACTCAAAGAGAACAACCTGATTTTTAAAAATGGAGGTCATGTAGGAGACCGGGATTCAGGAAAAAAAGGGAAAGGACTAAAAGGGACATTTATCCAAAGAGGATAAACATGACCAATAAGCATACAAGAAAGATGCTTGACGTCACTAATCATTAGGGAAATGTGAATCAAAACCTCATGAGATGCTGCCTCTTACCCAGAAGGATGGCTGTGGTAAAAATAAAAAGCAGGCTGGGCGCAGTGGCTCAAGCCTGTAATCCTAGCTCTCTGGGAGGCCGAGGTGGGCGGATCATTTGAGCTCAGGAGTTCGAGACCAGCCTGAGCAAGAGCGAGACCCCATCTCTACTATAAATAGAAAGAAATTAATTGGCCAACTAAATATATATAGAAAAAAAAAAATTAGCCGGGCATGGTGGCACATGCCTGTAGTCCCAGCTACTTGGGAGGCTGAGGCAGCAGGATTGCTTGAGCCCAGGAGTTTGAGGTTGCTGTGAGCTAGGCTGACGCCACGGCACTCACTCTAGCCTGGGCAATAAAGTGAAACTCTGTCTCAAAAAAATAAATAAATAAATAAAAAGCAGAAAACGACAGGTGTTGGTAGTTTGTGGAGAAATTGGAACTCTTGTGCAGTGTTGGGAATCCAAATGGTACATCCACTATGGAAAACAGTATATTAGTTCACCAAAGAGATTAAACAAAATTACCATATAATCCAGCAAAATCTCACTTCCAGGTATATACTGGATATGAATATGCAAATATTCATATCAATATTCAATATTTTGCTCAGTTCTTTTAAACTAAAAAGAACTGAGCAAAATCTCAAAGGATATTTGCATATTCATGTTCATTCACAGTAGCTTAGGTGGAAGCAACCAAAGTGTCTGTTGACACATGAATGGATAAACAAAATGTGGTATGTACATATTATTACGTAATATGATTCAGCTGTAAAAGAAGGGAATTCTAATACATGCACAATATGGATGAACCTTTAGAACATTGTGTTAAGTGAAATAAGCCAATCACAAAAGGACAAATATATGATTCCTCTCATATAAGAGGTACTTAGAATAGTCAAATTCATAAAGACAATGGAATGATGGTTGCCAGAGGCTTGATAGAGAGGGAAATGGGGAGTTAGTGTTTAATGGGTACAGAGTTACAGTTTGAGAAGATAAACTTCTGGAGATGATGGTGGTAGTGACTGCACAACAATGTGAATATACTTAAGACCACTAAACTGTACACTTAAAAATGATTAAGATAGATTTTATGTATATTTTAGAAACATTGACTTTTATTATAGGAGCTACCTCTTATATTCTGTTTCATTCATTGATTCATTGAAAGAGTACTTGAGTGTAGGAGGCCAGGAGTACCATTGTTACCCCTCTGCTGCTTCCAGACCATTTTTTCCCCTGCTTCCCTCTTGGTAGGTAAAAATCCTTTCTCCTTTGATGCTTAGTGCCACCTAGTTTTACAACCTTTTCCTCTTCCATAGTCAATGTACCAGTTCTC
Source organism: Mirza zaza (assembly GCA_008750895.1). Lineage (NCBI taxonomy): Eukaryota > Metazoa > Chordata > Mammalia > Primates > Cheirogaleidae > Mirza > Mirza zaza. Next base: position 2,868 of record VSMD01075731.1, on the reverse strand, counting down.
AGCATTTGGTACACTCCTTTCTTCCCTAATATCTGACATTCAGTGATTTCCATGTGAATTACCCATTTTACTCCTGACCTCCCTGTGTCCTACCCTTTTTCTTTCTCAGCCACACATTCCCACAGTCGCAGGAAATTGATANACTACCTCTGACGCTTCCAGCTCAGGTGCTGTTCCAGGTCTTCCAACTCAGAGATCACCAATCTGCTTCCTCCCATTCACTTCCTTCCTTAACCAGCCTAAGAGTCCCTCCCTTGCCAGCCCCCACTCCCTTGCCCCTCTGCAACACTCTGCATGAGCCCAACCATTCACTCTATGCTGGTGCTGAGGCTGCTAGGCAGAAAATCACACAACTGGAATTTCTTTTCATTTTAAATGAATCACAATAACTTCAAACGATCACTTGCACTGCCTAGCAACCCTGCTGAGTTTCCCTAGGACATTTCTCTAGCTCCCACAATGACTATTATATTCCATTCTTCTCTCCTCAAACCTTTCATTTTCAGGTGGTGATCCTGAGCAAGGTATATGACCAAATCTACAAATCTACCTGGTTCTGTATCCACTTTCTTTTCTCCTAGTAAATGAAGAAGTGACTCATCTATCAGAAGCCACTATTTTCACATGCACCCTGGATCCCATCCCCTCTCACCTTTTTACGACTTCATTCCTAGATCTCCCCCTCTTCTGCAGTATCATTAATTTACTTTCCACTGCACATGATTTAATACCTCCTATCTTTAAAAATAAAATCTCTTCCTGGACAACTCATCCTTCTCTACCTAATGCCCCATTTCTTTCTTCATCTCAAAATTGTCTGTGCGTGCTGTCTCCATGTCCTCACCTCCATTCCCACTCCACTGAAATAGCTCTGATCATGGCCACCTAAAACTTCTAGGTTACCAAATCTAATTTTACTCAAACTCTCAGTAGCATACAAGACACTTGACCATTCTGCTCCCTTCTAGAAACACCCTCCTTTCTTGGCTCTGTAACACCACACTTCGTACATTCTAGCTGCTGCGTCTCAGTCTCCTTTATTAGTTCTCCTCAACCTCATTTCTAAATATTGGAATCTTCAAGGGCAGTCCTGGAGTGCTCTCTAGTCTCTCTCTAGGTGATTTCATTCATTCCTTGGTTTTGAATAACATTTCTATGCTGATGATTCTAACTTATATTCCTAGGCTAGAACTGTCTTCCAAGCTACAAATTCTTCTATAGGATATCTTTAAGTTATATTATTTGATTTTTCTCCCAAACCTTTTCTCTCTCTTTCCTTCCAATCTTGGTAAATGGCACCATGATGCACTGAGTTGCTTAAGGCAAAAACCTGGGAGTTTTTCTTAATTCCTCCCTCTCCCCCACCCAACTCCTAAATCTAGCTCATGAGCACAACCTATTGGTTTTCGAATCCAAGGTGTATCTCTAATTTACTAATTTCTCTCCATTTCTATTGACTCCCCCTCATCAAATCTCTCATTATCAATTGGACTATTAACAACAATTTTCTAACTAGTCTCCCTGTTTCTGCTCTTAACCCCCTCCGTACCAATTCCAGATGTGATATTTTTAAAAATAAAATTGATCACGTTAGTCCTTTGTTTAAAATCTTTCAATGGCTTCTCATTACACTTGGAATAAAATCCCAGTTGTAAGGCTGGTGGCAGGCCCCCCTCCGCTCCCAAGATCAAAAAGAAAAGGCTCACGAGACCAGACCCACCAAGGACAACTGCCAGGCCCTGCTGAAAACAGCAATACCTGGATGTCCACTCAGATACAGTTTTTGGTTCCTAGATTCCGCAAATATGGCCAGCCCCTCCTATTTCTCAATAACCACCGAAGGTCACAGTGGAAAAACCCCAGCTCTTCCCATCAAAAGTCCCTGGTCCACCTCAAACAGTATAAAAGCCCTAACCTCCTCCAAATGGACGCCACTTCTCACGCCTCCCCCCCCGCCCCGGACCCTCGAACCTCACCTGGGAGCGCTCAAAAAAACCATGTTGTGTGGCTCCACTCGCTCTATTTCTTTCACCACTGGAAAACTTTACACCAGTTTTCTATCAAGGTCTCAGGCCCTGCAGGATATGGCCCTACCTTCCTCTCGAACCTCAACAACTCTGCTTAACTATGTTTCAGCCATCCTGGGTTCCAGTTTCTTGAAAGCACCTATATAATGTTCCCCCTACACTGACTTCTCATCCTTTAGGTGTCTGCTTAAATAAATATTACCTTCTTAGGTCTCTGTAAAAGCCAAAGTAAGACTTTTCTATTGTTCTTTCTCAGAACACACTGATGTTCTTCACAGCATCTATCTCAATTTATATTAGATATTTATTAGTTTATTTACTTTTTTATGTCTGTTCTCTCACTAGGCTGTAAGCTCCATCAGGTTAGAGACTGTTTGTTTCATAATTATTTATCTAGTGCTTAGCACCTAGAAATCATTCAATAAATATTTATTGACTAAAAAAAACTGTGAATATTTAATTCAAATACTGATAATTGGGGGTATAGCTCAGTGGTAGAGCATTTGACTGCAAATACTGATAATTATGAGGCATATTATGATAGCACATAACATTATAATTTTAATACATCAATCCTGAAATTATAATTAACTTCAAATTACCTTTACAGTTTTACTTTAATATATACAGGTATGCCTCAGAGATATTGCAGTTTTGGTTCCAGACCACTGTAACAAAGTGAAAATTACAATAAAGCGAGTCACATAAATTTTTTGTTTTCCCAGTGCACATAAAAGTTATGTTTACACTATACTGTAGTCTATTAAGTCTATTTAGCATTATGTCTAAAAAAAGTTTATACCTTAATTAAAAAACACTTTATTGCTAAAACAATGTTAAC
>VSMD01075729.1:0-13106 GCA_008750895.1 Mirza zaza | reverse complement strand
TAAGGTCCCTTTGCACTAAATGCGGTTATGCTCCCTTACAGCATGCTATAAAAAGATTGCAAAAAAGTAAGTTTCCCACTAGATCTTGTTCAAGAGCTAGACAGGCTTATGGCAGGACAGATTTAATGGACCTCTGCTCAAATGGCACTAAGTTGTCCTCTTGCCCAGTCCCTGAGGGCCCGTATTGGGTCAGCTGAGGATTTCCTTACTCTGCTGTGTCTCCTCACTGGTTCAGATCTTGCTAATTGGCTGGCTCAGTCCAGCCTTCCAAATAGTGTTGCCTAAAAGTTCCCATAATCCCTCTCATTATCAGAGGTCAAAGTGGTCAATAACTGAAATTAGTACCAACCTCAAAATAGTAGATAACTTAGTTTCCACTGAGCAAAGTGGGGTTTCTGGAGGCCTTAGGTGGTATTGGGGTCCCTGCTGTATGGACTTTAAGACTAATCTATACAATGGGGAAAATCTCAGATTTTATAATGAATTAGACCTCCCAGCATTTCAGACAGGTAAAAGCCACTCTTCAAACTGTGGGTGAGAATATTTGTGTTGAACAAAAGCAATTCATGGAATATTAAGCAGTTTTACCTCTTCTGTTTGACCATGTTGGGGGCTTGTATATGGTGCAGAGACTAACCAAACATTGCACTTATCTTTCCCCTGGTTTTACAACTACAGAAAGCTTAATCCAAAAGGTGGCTGATACTGCTGTTTTTATAGACACCGTCACCAAATACTTTAATGACATTTATCAGGTGAAAGGAACACAACATGCGTTTACAGAGGCAGCTCACATTTGGTTAGCAGGCATCCAATGGTGAATGACAATCCTGGCTGTCCTGAGGTTTTCTAACTTTTACATGTCTTCTAGTGAGTCCGCAGGTTACTAAGACTATGTTCCAGGCTAATTGTAAAAACGGACACTTCTTTACATCACACCATTTAATTGTAAGCTCTGGCCCTTAATCACTATGATGCTCTTGACAAAGGCTATGACTCCAATATAGTTATCTTTATTGCCTGAATTTCCAATTGTATGATTTTGTTTGAGTTGGTTCTTGGAGACCCCTTTAATAGGGGGTGTAGTTCAGTTTCCTGGTCCTACCCTCCGGATGGTCAGCACATGGGCCTCTCTGATGTGCTATATCCCCTCAAGCGTCTCCAATGCTTGTTTGCTGCCCTCCTTTGTACATGAAAAGGCCTCCTGACAGTTAGAACAACAAAGACATGAAGAAAGCATAAAGAGTCATCCAACTAATTGACGTTATGAATTGTGAATTCCGTACTGAGACCAAACAAGTCCATTATGATGGTGACAAAAGGTGGTGTCTGTGCCCAGGGTTTTGGTCAATCCTCAAAATTGTGAGGCTGACCAGGAGGGGGCAATTGTTCAATTAAATTAAATTTGGCCTAAAGCTACCTCTGTACATAGTAAAGTATAACTTAACATGTAAACAAACTGCAAACCAACTTGAGAGAATATTCTTGCAACAAGCAATCGAGTCTCAGCTACCCAGAGCAACTGAGCTTTCAGCCAATCACAGGCTGCGAACTGCTCAGACTTGTCCAAATGAGGCACATTCTGAGCTGTAACCAACCAGGCTATTTCTGCATGTCACTTTCTTTTTCTCTCTATAAGTCCTGCTTGCCCACATTGCGGGATGCTGCTCTCTGGTTCATGGTGCTGCCATATTGTGAATCTTTTCCTTACTCAAATAATCTCTGCTAAATTTAATTTGTTTAAAGTTTTTCTCTTAACACCACCATTCAACTCCATGCCCCTTCCTCACCGACCTTCCCCACCTCACCCCTGGCCCGGGAGGCTGCCTCACTCTTTCTGCTGGGGGACCCCCAAGTGTCAATGCAGGAATCAGCCCTCAGAACCCATCCATTTGCATCTTACCTTCAGGAAGGACCTGAGTAGGCCTCCTCTGTCCATCTGCAGAATGTTCCCCAAGAAGGGCAGAGGATGGGGACCTGGTGGGAGGTGGCCACGGGCCTTTGGACGGCCCTTGACCAGGAGTAGCAAGAAGCCCATGAGGACTGCAAGGAAGAGGAGGACGCTGAGCTCCATGGTTCCAGGCTGACTGTCTTGTACCCCACTGCAGCCTCCAGCTGGGCCTTTTATCCTCAACCTGCTCCACACCCAGTTGTGAAACTTCATCCAGTCCCCGCCTCCCCTCTCAGCATTGTCCAGATATGTTAGATTGAGGGTGCGGGGCAACCCATACCTCCTGCTTGGGTAGCACTTGTGACCTCTTCCCTGTCCCTTTACTCTTCCCCTAGGTGCTGGCAGGGATACTGTGGTAGAAATACTAAAGTCCACATGAGCATGCGAGTGTGTCGGACTGTGAGTGTATTCTTGTGTGTTTATCTTTGTGGGTGTGGGTGAGCATTCACTTGTCTACTTAGTTGGCTGTTTGTTTGTGCGTGTATTTGACTACCTGCTTGTATCTGTGTCTGTGCTTATATAATGATTTTTATATATGAAGGGGTGTTTGTATTTATGTGACTATATTGGGGTGTGTTTCTCTGTACATGTCTGGGTGTGCTTATGTGTGTATTCTTGCATGTGTGGGGGCTTCTGTGTATTTATATAATTTCATATGTGAAGGTGTGCTTGCAATTGTGTGGTGGAGGTGGTGGTGGTGTATGTTCAAAACTGAGCAGCTGACCGAAACGAGGGAATTGTTCAATTAAATTAATTTGCCCTAAAGCTGCCTTTGTAACATGGTGAATGGTATCTAACTTAGACTGCAAGGGACTGTGTGTGCTGTGTGTGTTTGTGCTTGATTGTCGGCGCGTGTCCTAGGCCCTGTCCTTGTAAGTCCTACAGATGTTCGGTATCTATCTCCTTTGTCCCCTCCTTCACCCTCACTTCTGTGACAGCCACAGGTGGAAGTAATGGGAGAAAGAGAACGAGGGGCAAGAGATGCAGAACTGGTGAGACTTGGAGGAAGGGCCAGGTGGAAAGAGCTGGAGAGACCAAGACCTGGCATGTGAACTGGTCACATCCTCTTGGCCTCTGATAGCCCTGACTAGTGCTGGGCAGTTCACTACATGCCTCTGGCTAGCTTCAGAGTGCAGGAAGTTTCTCTGACACTGTCTTCCTACCTCTTTCTAACTTCATATCTCTGTTTTCCACTTTAGACTCCGAGTGCAGGAGTGCAGAGACTGGGTCCACTTTGACTGATGTGCCCATCTGTCACATCTGTCTCCATTGCCACTTAAGCCTGCACCCACATAGACTCTGCAAGCCTCTCTCCATATTTTCCAAATATTGGAATAAATGTTTCCATGTTAACTGGTCTCTGCCCAGCCATGACTTTCCACCATCAGGTAGCAACACTTTTGCAATGATAAGCAAATCCCTGCTGGATTCAGGACCCTGACCCTGGCAGTTACTTTGACCCAGGAGGGAGGCACAGACAGATTGTTTTTAAGCAGTGGAGGGTGTACTTTCTTGACCTTGGAAAGCTACCAGCATGGACTCCCTTGAACCTACGACCTGGATCGTGCTGTGCTATGCGATGTGGCACTAAGCGTAGGTCCTCATCCAGTCCTGGGGGGGAGGCATGAAATGCTTTACTCTCAGTAACTCAGTCCTCACACTCTGAGGTAGTTATTGTTGTCACCCCTATTTTACAGATGGAGGGAGTGAAGCACAGAGAGGTTGAGAGTCTTACCTAAGGTCAAACAGTGGGTCAGAGCTACATTTTCCAATAGGGTAGCCACTTGCTGCATGTGGCCATTTATTCAGCACTTGGAATGTGGAATGACTAATTAAAATTGAAATTTAATTTAGGTTTAAAAGTTAATACTGACCACTTACTGTCTCAGAGACTAAACTGGGCATCTCAATGCAATTCACCCTCTTAAGAAGACCACAGGTCTGGGGAAAGAGAAAGGATTTCAAAGACCTCCATCTTCTTCATCAACAAGAGACAGGGAATCTGCTCACACACATAGCTCTCCACTGCTACACCTTACAAACCTCTAGTTACTGAGAAAACCATCACACTAAGGATATCTATAAGCAAGGCATCTGTCTGCAACCTAGACCCCCATCAAGGCACCCAGAAGCAAAGCTGAATGTTCTTACCAAACATACACTACAGACACACTCTTAAGAGTGAGTGGGAACCGGGCATGGTGGCTCACTCCTGTAATCCTAGCACTCTGGAAGGCCAAGGTGGACGGATCGCTCAAGGTCAAGAGTTCGAAACCAGACTGAGCAAGAGCGAGACCCTGTCTCTACTAAAAATAGAAAGAAAGAAATTAATTGGCCAACTAAAAATATGTATAGAAAAAATTAGCCGGGTATTGTGATGCATGCCTGTAGTCCCAGCTACTTGGGAGGCTGAGGCAGAAGGATTGCTTGAGTCCATGAGTTTGAGGTTGCTGTGAGCTAGGCTGACACTATGGCACTCCAGCCCAGGCAACAGAGTGAGACTGTCTCAAAAAAAAAAAGAGTTAATGGGGAAAAATCTCCATCTAAAGAAAAGAAAATCCAAAGACAAGAAGCAATAGCTACTCCAGATGAGGAACCAGTGTAAGAACTCCAGTAGAATAAAAAATCAGAGCTAAAGGACATCCCCAAAAGGGCACACCAAGCCTCTCTCAATGGATCCCAACCGGAATGAAAATATTAAAATGACAGATAAAGAATTCTAAATAAGGATTGTAAGGAATTTCAATGAAATCCAAGAGAAAATGGAAAACCAACTTAAACCAGAAAACAAATGCAGGAAACAAATGAAAAATTTACCCAAGATCTAGACTATTTAAAAAAACAAAGAGTATTGAAACTTCTTAAAATGAAAACTTTATTTAAGCAAATATAAAACACAGTGGACCTTTAAGAATAGACTATACCAGGCAGAAGACAATTGCACCCTAGTGGGGGGAAGTAGCATCTCCTTGTGGTTTTGATTTGCATATTCCCTAATAGCTAATGATATCTAGCATTTTTTTCATTTGATTATTGGACATTTTGTTTATTTATTTGAAGAAATATCTGTTCAGATACTTTGCTTATTTTTTTCTTTTCTTTTTGAGACAGAGTCTCACTTCTCTTGCCTGAGATAGAGTGCCGTGGCGACAGCCTACCTCACAGCAACCTCAAACTCCTGGACTCAGGCGATCCTGCTGCCTCAGCCTCCCGAGTAGCTGGAACTAAAGGCACACGCCACCATGCCTAGATAATTTTCTTCTATATATTTTTTAGTAGGCCAATTAATTTGTTTCTTTATAGTAGAGACGGGGTCTCGCTCTTGCTCAGGCTGGTTTCAAACTCCTGACCTTGAGAGATTCACCTGCCTCAGCCTACCAGAGTGCTAGGATTACAGGCATGAGCCACTACGCCTGGCCATGCTTATTTTTTAAATGTTTTCTCATTTTATTTATTTATTTATTTATTTTTGAGACAGTCTCGCTTTGTTGCTCAGGCCCAAGTGAGTGCTGTGGCGTCAGCCTAGCTCACAGCAACCTCAATCTCCTGGGCTCAAGCGATCCTCCTGCCTCAGCCTCCCGAGTAGCTGGGACCACAGGCATGCGCCACCATGCCCTGCTAATTTTTTCTATATATATTAGTCAACCAATTAATTTCTTTCTATTTATAGTAGAGACGGGTGCTCGCTCTTGCTCAGGCTGGTTTCGAACTTCTGACCTCAAGCAATCTGCCCGCCTCGGCCTCCCAGAGTGCTAGGATTACAGGCGAGAGCCACCGCGCCAGGCCTCCATTTTTTCATAAAAATAAATTTATTTCTCACAGTTCCAGAGAGTAGAAAATTCCAGAGCAAGTCACTGGCAGACTTTGTGTCTGGTGAGGGCCTGCTTCCTGATTCATAGTCTATTCACTATGTCCTCACATAGTGGAAGGAATCAGGGAGCTCTCTGGGGCTTCTGGGTGTTTTTTTTTTTTTTTTGGAGACAGATTCTTGCTCTGTTGCCCGGGCTAGAGAGCCGTGGCGTCAGCCTAGCTCACAGCAACCTCAAACTCCTGGACTCAGGCGATCCTCCTGCCTCAGCCTCCCGAGTAGCTGGGATTACAGGCATGTGCCACCATGCCTAGATAATTTTTTCTATGTATATTAGTTGGCCAATTAATTCTTTATATTTATAATAGAGACAGAGTCTCACTCTTGCTCAGGCTGGTTTCAAACTCCTGACCTTGAGCAATCTGCCTGCATCGGCCTCCCAGAGTGCCAGGATTACAGGCTTCAGCCACCACGCCAGGCCTGAAAGGTCATTATTAGTCTTCATTCAACAACTATTTATCAAGCACCTGCTTCATTCTAGGCCCTGTTCTAGAGCTGAGGACAGCACTGAGAACAGACGAACCTCCCTGTACTTGTGGCACTGACATCGTGTACTGAGGGGCGGGGGAGGGGTGCATCATGATCGAGAGACATGAAGAGTAACTGAATCATACAGGATGCCAGGAGGTGCTAATAGTGTGGGAAAATAAAGTCAGAGCAGGGTGAGGGGAGAGGAGTGTGGGATGAGGCCAGGTGTAGATAGAGAAGGTCTGGCTGAAATCAGGACATGTGCACAGAAACTTGAAGAAGACGAGGGAGTGCCCCAGGCACAGAAAGCAGCCAGTGCAAAGGCCCTGCGGCAGGAATGTGCCTGAAGTTTGGAGAGCAGCCAGGCGGCCAGTGTGGCCTGCGCAGGATGAGTGAGCCCACCAATCCCAATGTGGGGGCCGAGGACAGAGAGGTGGTAGAGCGGAACCCATGGAGGGACTCTGTGTCAGGCTATGTTGTAAACATTTTACAATTTTTTTTTTTTTGAGACAGAGTTTCACTCTGTTTCCTGAGCTAGAGAGCCGTGGCATCAGCCTAGCTCATGGCAACCTCACTCCCGGGCTCCAGCAATCCTTCAGCCTCAGCCTCCCAAGTACCTGGGAATACAGGCATGCACCACCATGACCTTCTTGAGCAGATAAGGGACTTGATCTCATTTATGTTTAAAAGGACTTCTCTAGCTGGACCCCTGCCTGGACGCAGCAGCCGTCTCCTCTGAGGCAGGTGTGGGCAGAGGGGAGGCCCTGGACCATCCCCTCCACCCTCTGTCACTACCCAGATAAGGCAAGAGCAGGGTGGAAGGCCTGGATTCCTCGCCATACTCTTGGCTCTGAGCTGTAGAATGTGGGCGTTGCCTGCTGTCACCTGGCTGTCACCTAACTCTCAGTCCTTGAGTAAGGCCAGTGATGCAAAGGGAGCTCCCAGGGTGGGTGACTCACAGAACCCTGGGTTGTAACATCAGCCCAGGGGATTGCTCTCTGTCGCCCCCTGTGGATGGTGAGTTTATAGCAAGGATGATCATTCCAATCTGGATCTGGTTATCTGGTTTTGGACTGGGTGATGCTTTCTGGCCTGGCTTAATTATTAATAGCACATTCTTTTTTTTTTTCCTTTTTTTCCTTTTTTTTTGAGACAGAGTCTCACTCTGTCACCCGGGCTAGAGTGCCATGGCATCAGCCTAGCTCACAGCAACCTCAAACTCCTGGGCTCAAGCCATAATCCTGCCTCAGCCTCCCGAGTAGCTGGGACTACAAGGGTGCACCACCACGCCCGGCCAATTTTCTTTTCTATTTTTAGTAGAGACAGAGTCTCGCTCTTGCTCAAGCTGGTCTCAAACTCGTGACATCAAGAGATCCTCCCACCTGGGCCTCCCAGAGTGTAGGATTTCAGGCGTGAGCCACCACGCTGAGCCTACACCTCTTTAAATTTCATTTTTTTAATAGAGACACCGTCTTGCTCTGTTGCCCAGGCTGGAGTGCAGTGGCTCACTGCAACCTTGAACTCCTAGGCCCAAGCCATCCTCCCTCGACAGCCTCCCAAAGTGTTGAGATTAAAGGTGTTAAGTCACTGCACCTGTTTAACTCTCAAAACAATCCAAGTGTGGAAAATAAATGACATGCTCGCTAGTTTTAATGCACTTTGGTTTTACATGCTAGTTATTTTCAGGAAAAAATGGATTTACCACCTTCAAAGAGTAAATAATGTCATAAGTAGGTTAAATATTAGCACCATGCACTCTTTAAACAACAAACATAGCTGACTTTTATTGACTCCTTACTCTGTGTCAGGCAATGTTGTAAACATTTTGTAATTTTTTTTTTCTTTTGAGATGGAGTCTCACTCTGTCTCCTTAGCTAGAGTACTGTGGCATCAGCCTAGCTCACGGCAACCTCAAACTCCTGGGTTCAAGCAATCCTTCTGCCTCAGCCTCCCAAGTAGCTGGGACTACAGGCATGAGCCACCATGCCCGGCTAATTTTTTCTATAGATATTGGGTGCAACACTGAAAACTTCAACCATCAGAGCCGGCTCAATGCCCCTGGAGAGCCCCTCTCAGGGTCTGGATGAGGCCAAATTCAGGCCCACAATGGAACATGCTCAACACCAACCTAATGCTCATGTCACGGCCTGCTGGGACTAACCTCACACCCCATATGGTACCACTCTTAAGCCCTCCTGAAGTCAACCTCCTAGGTCAACCCTCAGAGCCCTCTTTGCACCAGAGGTGGCTCTACTAATATTCTCCTTGTATCAAGTTCAGTGTCAATTTGTTTCCCATCCTAGTGCACACCTGGGGAAACCTCAGTGTCAACATGATGCCCCTTCCTCGCTGGCCTGCCTGGTGCCGACATCAGAACCTGCCGGTGTGACCCTGCGTCCACTGCTGACGCCCATCGCAGCACCTGCTGCTGGGCTTGGTCTCCACTTGACTCCCAGGATGAACCAGGCCAGTCCATGACGGGACACAGGGAGACAGTTCACATCCCAGGCCCCTCACGGACTGCCCGTGTGACCTCAAACAAGTCGCTTTGTAGAGTCTTGGTCTGCTCATCTCTCAAACGAGGATGGTGAGGAACCAACCTCACTGTTACATAGATGAAGTGAGATCATACACATAGATGCTTCATCTTCCTGGGGGACAGGAGCTCACCAAAGGGCAACTGTCCTTGTGGTTACAGAAGAATTCCCTGCGGGAAGGACGGTAGGGCCACTCGTCCTTCCTCTCCTCCTACCATCCCATGGCCGCATCGGTTCCCAACACCTCGGTTTCCCCAAATCTCTTGTGCTATAGTTCCCTCTACCTACTAATAGTACCCCCTGACAAACCAGGAGTCACCCTTCAAGGAAGCTTGACACACCCTCAAGTATGACCATCTCTTCCCAACCCCCCCTTTCCCCTGGTGGGCAAACCAAACCCAGAATGTGGAAACTAAGAAAGCCGAGTAGAAGAGGGAGGAGTTCAAGGCCCTTGGCTTATGGGCATCTCACACGTGTGCCCTCTGCTCACTCTTTGCTTTCTGTCCTCTTTATACCCATATATAAAATGAGGAACATTAATCATAATAATAACGCTAATAATAGAAATGATATGATCCATTTACTGGGCTTCCCTATAGACCTAAGTGAGTGGGGCTATTGCTAAATGATAACCCTTGGGATACGTGGGGATTTCTCCACCGCATTGCTGGTTGTTATCACTATTTTGTAAGTCGTGCCCAGACTCTCGGAGCAAGAGATGATGAGTTACTCTTATCCAGGTCTGCAGAAAGTTCCACTGAAATGGGGTTCTGGTCTTCTACCACTTTCCTGACAACAGATGAGCTCTCCGCACATATCCTGGCCTCTGAGGTTCCAGTGAGGATTCCGGGATGACAAGAGACAGTACTACGCCCAAGAAAAAAGCAAGTCCACACCTGGGGTCAAGTGCCCAGGATCCTGCTGGGCTCTCTATACACTCCTCCTCCCAGGAACTCCACATCCACAGCCCTGGGCCCTTCCTTGCCCCAAGACTCAAATCCATGTCCCTGGAATCTCTCCTCCACCTCCCAGACCTTTACACCTATATCCCGGAAGTGCACTGCCATTATTCCTCTCTCACCCCAGTAAAATCCAGACCTGTGCCCTTTTCTCTCCTGGAACCCCAAAATCCACCGCTTTGGGTTTCCTCCTCACTCTGAGACTCACTCCTCACTCAAATCCAAAGTGCAGGTGCTCCCCTGTGCAAATCTTCCAAAGTCTTCACTTCTGCGTTTACCTACTGGCCCTTCCTAAATCCAGAGCCTTGGAGCACCCCGTCCTTGGGAGCCACAATACAGGGTGGAGGCCAACTCCTTGCTAATCTGTCCTGCGATCCCTTGTCACCACCCGTCTGGCTGTGTCCCAGGCTAGGCGGGGTACATGGGGTGGGGTGTTTGGGGTGGAATTACATAGTTGCATAATCAACCAAAGTCCACCCTTCTCTTTCAGGTATAAAGGTATAAAGGCAAATCAATCCAGCCAGTGCCATTGACTATCAGTCTCACTGCCACCATGCTGGCCTCAGGGCTGCTTCTGGTGGCCTTGCTGGCCTGCCTGACTGTGATGGCATTGCTGTCTGTGTGGCGGCAGAGAAAGATCTGGGAGAAGCTGCCTCCAGGACCTACCCCACTGCCCTTCCTCGGGAACTACCTGCAGCTGAACACAGAGCAGATGTACAACTCCCTCATGAAGGTGTCACAAGGCGGGGACCTGGGTGGAATGGGACAGGGACTTCCCAGGGTGGCTGGGGCTTCGTGGCAGGGGTTCGACCAGGTTGAACCAGAGTCTTCAGAAAGGGAAGTTTGGAAGGTTCAGCCTCAGAGTCCTAGCCAGGAGAGACCAGGGCTTGACACGCCCCGCGCCCTGACTGGGGCAATGCATCCCAGGACGTGATGGCTCAGTACCTGCCCATTCGGAGCAGGGGTGCTCCTGTAACCACTGCCACCCACGCCCCCCAGATCAGCAAGGCCTATGGCACCGTGTTCACTGTCCACCTGGGGCCCCGGCGGGTCGTGGTGCTGTGCGGGTATGACGCCGTGAAGGAGGCCCTGGTGGACCAGGCTGAGGAGTTCAGCGGGCGAGGCCAGCAGGCCACCTTCAACAGGCTCTTCAAAGGCTATGGTAAGGGGACCCTGGGTGAGGAATGTGGTCAGGCACACTGGATGGCCTCAGTTGCCCCACTCACCTGCCCACTCCAGCCTGTGGCAAAGCCCTTCATCTGCTCCCTCCCCATAAGCCAGCATTGTGTCTCTGTCACTCACCTGTCTCAGGTTCCAGGGCCAGATTTCTCCCTGCCTGGCTCTGGCCCTGTCTCCCTGTCCTCTCACCCAGCTCTCTCCCTTCCCCACCTTTGCACATTTCTGTTTTCAAACTCTCCTCGTCTGTCTCTGTTTGTCTGTCGTTTTGTTATTCTCAGCTTCTGTGCTTCTCCACTTTCCTGTCTCCTCCTGCCCTCCTTTCTCCTTCTCCTGCCTCAATCTCCCGTGGTTCCCGCTTCCAAAGCCCACGCCTCCAGCGCCTGCTAACACCGTCTCCGCTTCCCAGCCCTCTTTCTCCCTAGTTTTCTCTCTTCTCCAGCTCACTTTTAGGGTCCTTCCCCATTTTCACTTGCACCTCCCAGATCTCCACATAGCTCCCTCCTCTGCCTCCACCCTCCACGCCCTTCCACCCCTCCCTCTCCGCTCCCCCCTCCGCTGAGTGCCCGCCCTGTCTGTGCATCCGTCTCGCCTCTGCCTGTCTCTTGCGATTCTCTCCCGCTCCCTCTCTCTCTGCACACCGCCACGGCCACCCGCGCTCGGGGCCCTTGGAACTGTTGGAACTGGCCTGGGTCCTGCGCTCGCGGTTCCCCGACCCGGCACCCTGTGCGCACCCCCCAGGCGTGGCGTTCAGCAGTGGCGAGCGCGCCAAGCAGCTGCGGCGCTTCTCCATCAGCACGCTGCGCGACTTCGGCGTGGGCAAGCGCGGCATCGAGGAGCGCATCCAGGAGGAGGCGGGCTTCCTCATCGAGGTGTTCAGGGTCACGCGCTGTGAGCAGGGGGCCCGGGGGACGGGGGCGGGAGAGAAGGTAGACCCCAGGAAGCTCGCGTTCTGGCGGACCTGGGGACCGGGGTGGGGAAAGGCACCTGGAGCTGGGAAGTTGGCCCATGGCAGCAGTTCCCTTCTCAGACTGGCAGCAGCGCGCGGAGTTCACTCCCTCCCTTCAATTCCCATCTCTCCCTGCACTCGACCCGCCCCCACCCCGCAGGCGCCCTCGTGGATCCCACCTTCTTCCTGAGCAGAGCCTTCTGCAATGTCATTAGCACTGTTGTCTTTGGGGACCGCTTCGAATATGAGAACAGAGAGCTGCTGTCACTGCTGCGTATGATGAAGGGCAGCCTTGAGTTCACAGCTACGTCCACGGGACAGGTAACCTGTTCCACCACTGCCCTACCTGCCACAACCTGCCCCTCTCCCCTACATGGGGACAGGTGCTCCAAACTTCCATCCTTCTCAGACAGTGTCCCCTCAAGGTCAGCCCCCAGTTGTAAGCACTGAACAGGTGCCTCACAGCCCAGCACAGGTGCCCACTACTCAGTCTCCAAGGTCACCTGGATATATCGACAGATGTTACCCCCCAAAACACAAAGTCTGCAAGCCTGATACCTGCCCTGAACCTGGTCTCTCACCTGGGCAGCTGTTTCCATCCCAACTTACCTTATTGTCTAACAGCAGATGTTCCCTATTCAGGCCTTCTGAATATCTTAATGCATGGGAAACTGTCCACATTAACCAAACTCACACATACCTGAACACCTAGTGCTACAAATTCCAGAACACCAAAATCATTTCAGATCTACACAGGTGTCCAAAACCAGCCCACTGAAACATCTACACAAGTGTCCTCTACTCGACCCACCTAAGTACCTGAACACCTGGACAGGTACCATAACCGACGCCCCTAAGCACTTACATATCTGCACTGATTGTTTCCCAAATGCCCAAAAAGTGTCTCCCACTGCGCTCACCCACATACATAACATAGGTGCCCCCTATGCAGCCCACGAGAATACCTAAACACCTGAACAGGTATCCCCTGAACAGGTTTAGAATACCTAGACACCTGAACACCAACCCCACTTTAATACCTGAACTCCTGTACAGAAGCCACCAATGTAGACCCAATAATTATCTGCATACCTGTTTTTAACCAAGCCCACCTCAATGCCTAAACGCCTAGACAGGTGACCTCTCCACCATACCAGTCCCACCTCAGTATCTATACACATTCCAACTCAACCTCATT
>VSMD01075724.1:0-19623 GCA_008750895.1 Mirza zaza | reverse complement strand
GCAACCTCAAACTCCTGGGCTCAAGCGATCCTCCTGCCTCAGCCTCCCGAGTAGCTGGGACTACAGGCATGCGCCACCATGCCCGGCTCATTTTTTCTGTATATGTATTAGTTGGCAAATTAATTTCTTTTTATTTTTAGTAGAGACAGGGTCTCACTCTTGCTCAGGCTGATTCTGAACTCCTGACCTCGAGCAATCCACCCGCCTAGGCCTCCCAGAGTGCTAGGATTACAAGCGTGAGCCACCCCACCCGGCCTATATTCATTTTTAACATGTCATAAAAGTACTACCATAAACTTATTCATGTATAGAGCTTTTAATGTCTTTTTAAAAATATTTCCTTATCCTGAATTGTTCACTGCTTCAAAAAGAAACAAAACCATTTTCATTGTTTTTTTTCCCCCCTGAGACAAGGTCTTACTCTGTTGCCCAGCTGGAGTACAGTGGCGTTGTCATATCTCATTGCAACCTCAAACTCCTGGGCTCAAGCAATCTTCCCACGTCAGCCTTCTGAGTAGCTGGGACTATAGGCGTGTGTACCACTATGCCCGGTTAATTTTTCTATTTTTTGTAGTGATGGAGGTCTTGCTTTTGTTCAGGCTGATTTCAAACTCCTGAGCTTGAGATATCTTCCACTTTGGCCTTCCAGAAAATGTACTAAGAAAAGGTACTAAGTTTCAGAGCAGCGAGTTGATTCGTTGAGCCATAACCTGCTCCTTCTCCCTATCTCCCCCAGCTCCCCACAGGGAGCCCCCAGCTCCCTGTGAAGGAGGCTCTGCCCCAGGTGAATGTGGCCAGGAAAACGGGGCTCCGTCTCCCCTCAGCTCCCAGTCAAGGGATGTGGTGTCTCTAGGGGGTACACTAGCCCTTCTCAGCTCCTCTGGCTCCAAGTTGCAGTAACTTCCAGGCTAGTGCGACTGAGACTCTCTCAGCCCCCACACAAATAGCAGAGGCTTTCCCTGGGCCTGGCAGGGCCAGCGCATGGGAGCCCCAGCTTCCCTCACCCCAGCTCCCTCACAAGGCAGGGCGTCCATGTGTGAGAGGCAGGCCGGGAGGATCAGAGGCTCCTGTAGCAGGGGCGCCGCTCACTGGCAGAGAGCACTGTTCCCACCCCACTCTGGAGCAGAATCAAGCCATGAGAACAGAGGCGCAAAGCTCTCCTCAGAGGAGCCTAAGGGTGCTCTCATAAATGGTGAAAATTTTGGTGGTAAGGATTAAAGGGGCAGCCCCGTTAGAGCAGGAAGCTGAACCTGCTAAACCAAGTCAGTTTGCCAGAGAACCAAGGAAAGCAGCAGCTAAGAGGAGCCCGCCTGGGGTAAGAACAAACCTCAAAGGTTTGCCTCCAGAACTGCCTTTGCAAAGAAGCCCTAATTTAATTGGCTCAGACAGTGGAGCAGTTTATGCCCTGGGGCATTGTCGGGAACAGAGGAACAGTCAGCTGGCAGTTAGTGGGCTGGACACCTGGCTAAACCAATGGAGAGAGAGAGAGACCGATGGCCAGGAGCCCCATCAAAACCGCTATCACCAAAGCTGCCTGTGCACCCCCAAGTCTGCGCCCTCAGGAGAGTGGCCCAGCTACACACCGCAGGGGAGGAGACTTCAGTAGGACAGTCCGGCCACGTCCCTAGAGAAATAAACACACAAACAACAGCAAGAAGCCATGGAGAAAGGGGGACTCGGTGTGCACTGTTGCTACAGTTTATCACCTGTCTTAATTTTTAGCAAAAGTTATAAGACATGCAAAGAAATAGGAAAGTGTGAACCATACATAGGAAAAAATGCAGGTAACAGAAACTGCCTGTAAGAAGCCCAGGTGTTGGGTTTAGCGACAGAGACTGTGCCATGCAGTAGAAGGGTCGGTCCTCGAGGGCTTAGTGAGATGTTCCCTCGCAGCCCGTGGGGCCTGGGGCCTGGGTGTGGGGGGTGTCTTTCATTACTTTACCGTTTTGTTCTGTTGTTATGGTCTATTCAGGTTTTTTCTTTAACAGATTATCCCAGTGCCGCCTCCTGTCCTGCGCTTACCCACAAAGCTGTAGGGTGGCTCTTGTCGCTGCAGGAATGTCCTTCTCTTGTTTCGGGCTGTGGTTTCTTCTCGTTGCTTTACTTTGTCCCCATCTGTTTTGTGTCTGTTAGTAATTCCTAAAAATGTGATATGTTGATGATACTCTTTCTTGTTCTTCAGCACTGTTATTCATATTATTTTTCTTTTAATTGTTTTTAGAGACAGGGTCTTGCTCTGTCACCCATGCTGGAGTGCAGTAGCATCATCGCAGCTCACTGCAGCCTCAAACTCCTGGGGTCCAGCGATCCTCCTGTCTTAGCTTCCCAAGTAGTTGGGAGGACAGGCGTGTGCCACCACACTTGGCTAATTTTTCTATTTTTTGTAGAGACGAGGTCTTGCTCTTGTTCAGGCTGGTCTCACACTCTTGGCCTTGAGATCCTCCTACCTTGGGCTCCCAAAGTGCCAGGATTACAGGTGTGAGCCACTGTGCCTGGCCTGGAATTCTTTTTGAGAGTTTATCAGGGCAAAACCATGACCCCTGCAAATGCCCACCAAGGCAGAATGGAGACTCCCCAACCCTAGATGGGGGTGTGTCCCCTCAAAGCCCCCCAGGGCTGGCTGTGTCCCTTGGTCTTTTTTTTTTTTTTTTTAGTTTTTAAATTTCAGAATATTATAAGGGTACAAACATTTAGGTTACATATATTCCCTTTGCCTCACCCAAGTCAGAGCTACAAGTGTGCCCATCCCTCAGACAGTGTGGGCACCATACCCATTTGGTGTGAATATACCCACCTTCCTTCCCCTCCAATCTGTCTGACACCTGATGAATATTGCTACCATATATGCACATAAGTATTGATCAATTAGTAACAATTTGACGGTGAGTATATGTGGTGCTTATTTCTCCATTCTGGTGATACTTCACTTAGTAGAATAGGCTTCAGCTCCATCCAGGATAATACAAAATCTGTGAAAAATGATGTTGGTATTTTAACAGGGATTGCATTGAATCTGTAGATCACTTTGGGTAGTATAGACATTTTAACAATGTTGATTCCGCCTATCCATTGAGCATGGTATGGGTTTCCATGTGTTTATGTCCTCTGCTATTTCCTTTCTCAGTGTTTCGTAGTTCTCTCTGTAGAAGTCTTTTACCTCCTTAGGTAAATATATTCGTAGGTATTTTGTTTTCTTTGTTGCTATTGTCAAAGGTATTGAGTCTTTGATTTGGTTCTCAGTTTGACTGTTGTTGGCATATATGAATGCAATTGATTTGTGTACATTAGTTTTGTAACCTGAGACTGCTGAATTTGTTTATCAATTCCAGTAGTCTCATGGCAGAATCTTTGGGGTTTTCTAGATGTAAGATCATATTGTCAGCAAAGAGCAATAGTTTGATCTCTTCTGCCTCCATTTGGATGTCCTTGATTTCTTTTTTTTTGGTAGCAAAATGCTGTTTATTTTGAGCATCTGGGTGCAGATGCTGAAAAAGGCATCTACCTGGATGTCCTTGATTTCCTTCTGTCTGATTGCTCTGGCTAGGACTTCCAGCACTATGTTGAATAGAAGTAGTGATAGTGGGCAACCTTGTCTGGTTCCAGTTCTAAGCGAGAGTGCTTTGAATTTTTTCCTATTCAGTATGATGTTGGCTGCGGGTTTGTTGTATATGGCTTTTATATATATATTTTGAGGCAAGTCCCATCTATGCCTATTTTGTTGAGTGTTTTTTTTTTTTTGAGACAGAGTCTTGCTTTGTTGCCCAGGCTAGAGTGAGTGCCGTGGCATCAGCCTAGCTCACAGCAACCTCCAACTCCTGGGCTCAAGCAATCCTCTTGCCTCAGCCTCGCGGTAGCTGGGACTACAGGTATGCACCACCACGCCCGGCTAATTTTTTCTGTATATATTAGTTGGCCAATTAATTTATTTCTATTTATAGTAGAGACGGGGTCTCGCTCTTGCTCAGGCTGGTTTCGAACTCCTGACTTCGAGTAATCCGCCCGCTTCAGCCTCCCAGAGTGCGAGTGTTCTTATCATAAAAAAGTGCTGAATTTTGTCGAATGCTTTTTCTGTGTCTGTTGGTAGGATCACGTGGTCTTTATTTTTACTTCTATTTATGTGGTGAATTACATTTATAGATTTGCATATGTTGAACCATCCCTGCATCTCTGGGATGAAGCCCGCTTGGTTGTGATGGATTATTTTTTTGATAAGCACCTGAGTTTGGTTTGCTAGGATTTTATTGGGAATTTTTGCATCTATATTCATAAGGGATATTGGTCTGTAGTTTTCTTTTTTTGTTGAGTCCTTTCTTGATTTTGGTATCAGGGTGATGTTGGCGTTGTAAAACGTGTTGGGGAGGATTCTTTTTTTTTTTTACATCAGGACAGGAAGTGGATGGGGAGGATTCTTTCCTTCTCAGTGTTCTGGAATAATTTCTCCAAGATAGGCACCAATTCTTCTTTGTAGGTCTGGTAAAATTCTGGTGTGAAACCATCTAGTCCGGGACTTTTTTTTTTAAGAAGGTTTTTTATTGCTGCTTAAATTTTGGTACTTGATATTGGTTAGTTTAGGAATTCTATTTCTTCCTGACTGAGCTTAGGGAGGCCATGTGTTTCTAAGAATTTTTCCATTTTATCCACGTTTTCAAGTTCATGTGCGTAGATAAATTTATAGTATTCATAGATGATATTTTGTATTTCCGTGGTATCAGTTGTAATTTCTCCTTTTCATTCCTGATTGAGCTTATTAGAGTCCTTTCTTTTCTGCTTCTGGTTAATCTAGTGAGAGGCCTGTCAATCTTGTTTATTTTTTTCAAAGAAGCAACTTTTTGTTTTATTAATCTTCCGTATCATTCTTTTATTATTGATTTCATTTAGTTCTGCTCTGATTTTGGTTATTTCTTTCCTTCTGCTGAATCTGGGATTGGTTTGCTTATCCTTTTCCAGTTCTTTGAGATGATTCATTAGATTGTTGATTTGTGATCTTTCTGTCTTTTGGATGTAGGCATTTATAGCTATAAATTTTCCTCTCAGGACTGCTTTAGCTATGCTTCACAGATTTTGATAGCTTGTGTTTCCTTTATCATTTAGTTCAAACAATCTTTTGATTTCCATCTTAATTTCCTCCTTGATCAAATAATTGTTCAGCAGTAGGTTGTTTAGTTTCCATGACTTTGTGTAGAGATGAGTGTTTCTGTTGCAGTTGATTTCTAATTTTATTCCACTGTGGGCTGAGAGGATGCATGGTATAATTTCTATTTTTTTAAATTTGTTGAGACATGTTTTGTGGCCTAGGATATGGTTAATCTTAGAGAATGTCCCATGAGCTGATAAGAAAAAATGTATATTCAGTGGTTTTTGGGTAGAATATTCTGAAAATGTCTGTTAGGCCCATGTGTTCTAGAGTTCTGTTTAAGTCCATTGTTTCTTTGTTTATTTTCTGTTTGGAGGATCTGTCCTGTTCTGTCATGGGCTGTTGAAGTCCCTGGCTATTATAGTGCTGCTGTCTATCATTTTGTTTAGATCAAGTAGGATTTGCTTTATGAATCTGGGTGCACTTGAGTTAGGCGCATAAATATTTAGAATTGTTATGTCTTCTTGTTTAATTGTTCCCTTTACCATTGTATAATGACCATTGTTGTCTTTCATTACTTTTGTTGATTTGAAAAGTAAGTCATTTTATATGAGAACTGACACACCAGCTTTTTTTTTTTTTTGTTTCCATTTGCATGCAATATTGTTTTCCATCCCTTCACCTTAACTCTGAATGCATCGTTGTGGGTTAGATGTGTTTCCTAGAGATAGATACTTGGCTTGTGCATATTTATCCATTTGGCCAGCCTATGTCTCTTCAGTGGGCAGTTTAAGCCATTCACATTTATTGAAAGAATTGATAAGTAGGGCAGATTCTGTTCATCCTGTTGAGTTGATCTTTGTTGCTTTGTTTTCTCTCTTGAGCCGTTGTGGTATTTGGCCTCTGACCTTTATCTTTTGGACGATTTTACATTGGTGAGTGTTTATTGTGCTGATCTGTGTGTAATGCTGTTCTAAGTACTTCCTGGAGGGCAGGTCTTGTCTTGATGAATTCCCTTAGTCTTTTCTTGTCTGAGAAGGTCTTTATTCCTTCTTTATATAAGAAACTTACTTTTGCAGGATACAAAATTCTAGGTTGGCTATTCTGTTTGAGAAGACTGAGAATGGGGCCCCAATCCGGCTGGCTTGTAAGTTCTCAGTTGAGAAGACTGCAGTTAGTATGATGGGTTTTCCTTTGTAGGTTACTTGCTGCTTTTGCCTTACAGCTCGTAAGAGGGCCTCTTTCATGGTTATTTTGGTCAGTCTGATGACCATGTGTTGTAGTGTCTTCCTCTTTGCAATGAATCTCCCAGGATTTCTTTGAGCTTCTTGTACCTAGATATCTAGATTTCTAGCAAGGCCAGAGAAATTTCCCTTTATTATTCCCTTAAATAGATTATCCAACCCTTGTGTATTTTCTCTTCACCCTCAGGGCTGCCTATGATTCTCACAATAGGCCTCTTCCCATAATCCCTTATTTCTTGTAGGCTTTGTTCTTTTCTCTTATTTCTCTGCTCTATCTTTGCGTCTGACTTACTTAATTGAAAGGTGTCTTCAATCCTTGAGATTCTTTCTTCTGCTTGATCTAACCTATTCTTGGGGCTTTCTACTATGTTTTGTAATTCCTTAAATAAATTTTTCATTTTCAGAAGTTCTGTTTGATTTTTCTTTAATATTTTAATTTCTTTACTGAATTTTTCATTCATTTCCTGCATTCTTTTTGTGGTTTCTTCGTGTTGGATTTCCATTTTATTTTACATTTCATTGAGTTCTCTTATAATCCATGTTCGAAATTCTTTATCTGTCATTTCAGTGTTTTGATTTTGGTTGGTAGCACTGCTAGAGAGCTTGTGTTCCCTTTTAGGGGTGTCCTTTCAGTCTGATTCTTCATACTTCCAGAGTTCTTTGGCTGACTTCTTTCCATATGGAGCAGCTGTTGCTTCCTACCTTTGGATTACCCCCGGTCTCCTGAGTAGCTAGGACTACAGGCATGTGCCACCATGTTCAGCTAAGTCTTTTTTTTTTTTTTTTTTTTTTGAGACAGAGTCTCACTTTGTTGCCCAGGCCAGAGAGAGTGCCGTGGCATCAGCCTAGCTCACAGCAACCTCAATCTCCTGGGCTCAAGCAATCATGCTGCCTCAGCCTCCCAAATAGCTGGGACTACAGGCATGTGCCACCATGCCTGGCTAATTTTTTCTCTATGTATAATTAGTTGACCTCTTAATTTCTTTCTATTTATAGTAGAGATGGGGTCTCCCTCTTGCTCAGGGTGGTTTCGAACTACTGACTTGGAGCAATCTGCCCGCCTCGGCCTCCCAGAGTGCTAGGATTACAGGTGTGAGCCATTGCGCCCGGCCTCTTTTTTTGTTTTTGTAGAGACAGGATCTTGCTTTCTCTACGACCCTGCCCAGGCTGGTTTCAAACTCCTGGCCTCAAGTGATTCTTCTGCCTCCGCGTCTCAGAGTGCTGGGATTACAGGCGTGAGCCACTGTGCCTGGCCCATATATTCTTTCTGAAACTATTTTTCTCTCATTTTCAGGAATTTGGGGCCTAAGGAGGGGTGGGATTTGTGAGTGAGCTTACCATCTCAGCAGTCTGGCTGGGTTCCTCGTACACTTGTGGAATGAGGAATAGGAAGCACAAACCTCTTTTCTCATGAGAGTGGCACAGTCCACCCAACTCTGCCTTTCTCCCACAGAGTGGCCCGGTCAGGCTCTTCGTGCCTTACAAGAGGCGCAAGAAGGAGAATGAACTGCCCACGACTCCAGTGAAGAAGGACTCCCCCAAGAACATCACGTTGCTTCCAGCTACAGCTGCCACCACCTGTGAGTAGAGCGAGGCTCTATTTCACCGAGGGGAGCTAAGTGCATTTCCCTTATCGTGTCACCACTTGGTACGTTCAACCGTGGGATTCTCTTTTCTAAAGCACATTGTGGGGCTGGAAGGATAGTCAACACCTTCTGGGCTGCAGGGTGGGGAAGGGTCCCCAGCTGAGCTCCGCCTTCCTTGCCTGGGGACGTTGGTGCCAGGGCTATCTGCTGCATCCTCAGCTGTTTCCCAGGGCTGATGGTGGCAGGTGTGTGGCACACGCAGTGGATATCTCCTGACATTGAGCCCTAGTCCCTTAGCAAGTGCTCAGGATGTGCTTCCTAACGAGAGGGGCGAGGGCTGCAGGGGCTACTGTTTGGGAGACATGCCCCACCTGCCACCAGGCTTCTTCAGAGACGACAGCGGTCGTGACACCTTCCTGCCTGAGAGACATTGTTAGTGTTAGTGGCTTTTAAGTACTCTCTGTTGTACACAAACTGATGTAGTTGTCTGGGAAAAGGTGATTGGGGGAATGGAGAAAAAACTCTGCTTTTGGAAAGCTCTAACATGGGTGGGAAGGATTTAGGGCAGGGGCGAGGCAGCAGCAGGCTTCTGTGAGGTGAGGGGCCTGGACTGCCTGCACGGTAGAGCAGGGTCTCTAAAGCACCTGCTAGCCCTCTGCCAAGGCCCTGGGTGGTAAATGGAGGGACAGTGTGGCGGCTTCAGTGTCATGCCTACTGTGCGCATGTGGGTGCTTTATACCTTCGACTTTGATGGAAGTCGTCTTCTTAATTCAGATTACAGAGTATTTTTATTTATTTATTTATTTATTTTTTTGAGACAGAGTCTCACTTTATTGCCCAGGCTAGAGTGAGTGCCCTGGTGTCAGCCTCGCTCACAGCAACCTCACACTCCCGGGCTCAAGCAATCCTGCTGCCTCAGCCTCCCAAGTAGCTGGGACTACAGGCATGTGCCACCATGCCCAGCTAATTTTTTCTATATATATTAGTTGGCCGATTAATTTCTTTCTATTTATAGTAGAGATGGGGTCTTGCTCTTGCTCAGGCTGGTCTCGAACTCCTGAGCTCAAACGATCCGCCCACCTCGGCCTCCCAGAGAGCTAGGATTACAGGCGTGAGCCACCACGCCCGGCCTACAGAGTATTTTTAAATCATTTAAAATTTTATTGGCCAGGCGCGGTAGCTCACTCCTGTAATCTTAGCACTCTGGGAGGCTAAGGCGAGCAGATTGTTTGAGCAAGAGCAAGACCCTGTCTCTACTAAAAATAAAGAAAGAAATTAGCTGGACAACTAAAAATATATAGAAAAAATTAGCCAGGCATGGTGGCACGTGCCTGTAGTCCCAGCTACTCAGGAGGCTGAGGCAGGAGAATTGTTTGAGCCCAGGAGTTTGAGGTTGCTGTGAGCGTGGCTGACACCACGGCACTCTAGCCCAGGCAACAGAGTGAGACTCTGTCTCAAAAAAAAAAAAAAATTATTATATTTTTGTTTTCTGACTAGGCAACGTGTTTCCGCGACACACAATTCAAACAATAAATGGCAGTGATGGCCCACCCTGGCTTTTTCCCCACAGGGGGGCATGGTCGTCTGTTCTCATAGGTCCTAGCGCGTATGTGGGAAATGGTTCTGTGTCTGTGCTGTGGCCTGGGCTCCCAAGGCCTTTCTGAGACCAGGGCCCCTCGAGCAACGGCTGGTGGCGGCTACGAGCTGTGGCCCAGCCCTGCATAACATGTGCTTCTGCTCTTCAGTCACCGTGACCCCCTCGGGACAGATTACTACCTCTGGGGCACTGACCTTTGACCGGGCATCCACCGTGGAGGCTACGGCAGTCATATCAGAGAGTCCTGCCCAGGGTGACGTCTTCGCGGGAGCCACAGGTGAGTTGCTTCAGCACCTGCCTGATGCACCTGACCATTCCATTGCATCACGGCTGCCAAGCTGGGCTGGGTAGGCTGCTGACACCCCGATAGGGGGTCTTGGGCAGGGGCATGTTTGTTGGTGGGGGCAGTGCAGGCGCCATTAGGGGCGACGCACCAGGCAGGTTGTGCAGGCTGGTGGGGCAGGTGGCGTGGGAGTTGGTTGATTGTGACGGAGTCCATACGGCTGGGAGAGTTAGAAATACTCCCTGTCTGCCGCCTCCTGCTTTAGACTCAGACTGTCTAATAGAAATGTGAGCCAGGCCGTGTGTGTTGTGTGTAGGAAAGTAAACGAAATAGGTGAAATGAGTTTTTGTGATATATTTTATTCCATGTGACATCCCAAATCCCATCTAGACTCAACACATTTCGGGGGCTCAGTAGCCACACGTGGCCAGAAGCTGCTGCGTACAGTTAGTGGGGCAGCTGCAGCCGGTTAGGTTTAAAATCCGTGCCAGCACCAGGGCTGAGGCCACCTTGTCCTGTTTCTCACCGACAGTCCAGGAGGCTGGTGTGCAGCCCCCGTGCCGGGTGGGCCACCCTGAACCTCACTACCCCGGCTATCAGGACAGCTGCCAGATCGCACCTTTCCCAGAAGCTGCGTTGCCAACGTCACATCCCAAAATAGGTAAGTTTGAGAGAATTCGCACATATACAGGTTGCTGTCCTTAGAAAGAATTTCTAAGTGAAACAGGGTTTGTTTTGGTTTGTGTGGTGTTTTTTTTTGTTTTTCTGTTGATGCATGAGATCACAAAGTGAGGCACCTTGCCTGTGATTGTAAATAAAGTTTTATTGAAGTACAGCCACGCCCATTCATTTATGTGTTGTGGAAGGCTGCTTTGGATATGGTGGCAGACTACTCCCATACAGCTCTGGCCCGCACAGCCCAAAGCACTTGCTCTCAGGCCCTCGTGGAGGAAGGGCATGTTGGCCATCATCTTCCCCACAAGGACACACACTACCTAGTGGTGGGGTCTTGGCCCCCGAGCTGGCGCAGGCACTCAGTGTCTGGTGAAAGAATGAAAACACAGGCCGGGCGTGGTGGCTCACACCTGTGATCCCAGCACTCTGGGTGGCTGAGTTGGGAGGATCACTTGAGCCCAGGAGTTTGAGACCTACCTGAGCAATATAGCAAGACCCCCTCTCTACAAAAAATAATAAAAAATTTGCCAGGTGTAGTGGCATGCACCTGCATTCCCAGCTACTCAGGAGGATCGCTTGAGGCTGCAGTGAGCTATGATGATGCCTCTACACTCTAGCCTGGGCAACAGAGAGAGACCTTGTCTCAAAAAACAAAATTAATAATAATAATAAAAAATAAAGAATGAAAGCACCAAGGTGTGTATCACA
This sequence comes from Mirza zaza, assembly GCA_008750895.1. Classification (NCBI taxonomy): domain Eukaryota; kingdom Metazoa; phylum Chordata; class Mammalia; order Primates; family Cheirogaleidae; genus Mirza; species Mirza zaza. The sequence continues at coordinate 8,456 of VSMD01075724.1, read as the reverse complement.
TTTGACATCACAATGTATATGCATTTTGACTTTGGTTTTCATTTAACTACACACTTTGGACACGTTTCTATGTCATTAAGTTTTTTTAAAGCATTCATATAATCAACAAATGATTGATAGAACCTTTCCGTGCTGTGTTTTGTATGTTTTTCACCATTGTAGACAGTGCAGCAAGAAACTTATTCATAAGTTTGGGGAGGCCGGGCGCGGTGGCTCACGCCTGTAATCCTAGCACTCTGGGGGGTCGAGGCGGGCGGATTGCTCAAGGTCAGGAGTTTGAAACCAGCTCTGAGCAAGAGCGAGACCCCGTCTCTACTAAAAATAGAAAGAAATTCATTGGCCAACTAAAAATATATATAGAAAAAATTAGCCGGGCATGGTGGTGCATGCCGGTAGTTGCAGCTACTCGGGAGGCTGAGGCAGGAGGATTGCTTGAGCCCAAAAGTTTGAGGTTGCTGTGAGCGAGGGTGACGCCACGGCACTCTAACCCGGGCAAAAAAATAATAATAATAAGTTTTGGGAAAAAATATATCTTTCATTTTCATTTGCTTGTTTAACCTGTTTCCACCCTTATGGCGGATCACCTCAGGCTTACCTCCTTCCCCAAGCCCCACCCTTGGCTCCACTCCCTGGGCCTCATGCTGTTTACCTCGTTCTGATGAATCTTGGTGGGGCTGGGGCTAAGGCAATGTCCTGCCCTGGCCAGGGTTGTCCTCTCAGGCTCTGTTCTTCGCTCAGCTTGCAGGAAGCCTGCAAGGTATTTTATTAACATTTAAAAATTAAGTTTCAGGCTGGGTGCAGTGGCTCTTGCCTGTACCCCAGGAGGTGGGGAGGCCAAGGTGGGAGGATCACTTGAGGTCAGGAATTCCAGACCAGCTCGAGCAAGAGCAAGACCACATCTTTACTGAAAATAGAAATATTAGCCAGGCGTGGTACGTGCCTGTAGTCCCAGCTACTTGGGAGGCTGAGGTAGGAGGATGGCTTGAGCCCAGGAGTTTGAGGTTGCTGTGGGCTATGCTGACACCACGGCACTCTACCCAGGACAACAGAGTGAGACTCTGCCTGAACGAAAAAGAAAATGAAGTTGCAAATATAGTACAAGAAACTTTTCAAAACCCTGAGCTATTTCTGTAAATTGCTGGCATCACTTGGAATGCTTTAGTGTGTTTTTCCTGAAATAAAAGGCGACATTAACATCAGTGAGTAAAGGTGGCCTCTGTCCAGCCATCTGGGGCGTCGTCATTCAGAATCTTCTGGTTGGTCATCTTTCGTCTCCTCCAGGCCTGACTTGGCGTCCTGATGCCTTGAAGATGGCAGGAGAGTTGTGCTGTGGCATATCCCTCACCTTGGGGTGTGTGTCCTTGTCAGTTGCAGCAGCTGTGAGGCTGGTTCTGCCCAGGGCTCCGTGACACTGAGTTCCTCTGGTCCCATCCCTGTAAAGGTGACACAGACCGCCAGGTGAGGGTGGTGCCGGCAAGACTCCTGTGACACAGCCACCCTTTTCTGTAGTTGCTATGCACCTGTGAGGGATACTGGGTGCCACAGAGGCACACGTGTCCTCATCACGCTTGCCACTCGTTTGTGGGTGTGGACGCCACTTCCTGCTTTGGTCAGTGGGTTATTTGTGCCCCAGTCGCCTTGGATTTGGCCAGCAGGGCCCCTTCCTGAGTGTCTGGGATGACTGGATGTTTGTGGCTTGTCTCCCAGGAGGCCAACCCTTGTAGTGGGGAGTGGTGCTCCCGGGCTTGGTCACTGGGGCTGGAGCCACTTGTTACCAGGACTTGTGCTGACTGCGTCCCATCCCAGCCAGTGTCCAGTGACATCCCGCTCAGCACTTCACAAGGGCATGGTGGGCTATTTACCCCGAGAAACGGACACCACGACACAGCCGGACTTTTCTTCACAGAGGGCTGGAGGTTAACGTCGGCAGCTCGTCCCTGGGTGGGAGGCATGTGCACTGCCTTTGTGTGTGTGTGTCTGTCCCCAGGCCCTCTCATGCACATGCACAAGGACACACATGTGCACATCTGTGTTCTAGATCCGTCTGTGTGTGGTGAAAGCCGTGAGTTTGCACCCTCTCTAGTTCCATTCCCAAACCACCGGGTTTGTTCTAGTTCCCTTGTTTCACTCTGTGTAACTTTCTCCTCAAACTGTGAGAAACTTGACTCTCCTTATCCTTAGTAAATTCCTCCATGTGACCACAGACATCCAGGAAGACTTTCTAGATGAGCAGAAATGAAACCAGGAGACTTTAGTTCCTTTGTCTGCTTTCTGTTGTTGGGATTTAACGTCGGGCCATTTCCCTGACCCCGTCATCGTCCTTGGGGCTGGTTCCATACATGTTTCTTGGCCACCCCTACACCAGGGGGACATCTTGCTTCCCTCATCTATGGACACCCAGCTCTCAGTCTGTATTGGGGGGGGTCTGGCCTTAGCAGGTGCTCTTGGGTGGCAGCATTGGGAATTTTGCAGTGCAGAGCGGGAGGGACCAGGGAGGCGTGGATGCCTCTGTCTCCGGAGCATGCTACCACGTGGGACACTTCCCAACATCCAGTGAGAGTTTTCATGGAGGCCATTTTGAAGCTAGGAAATGTATTAATTTCTGGTTTATTTTGCTTCCCAAATGTTCTAGTGCTGACATCCCTGCCTGCCCTGGCTGTGCCACCCCCCACCCCCACCAAAGCTGCGTCCCCTGCAGTGGTCAGCGGGCTGGAGATGTCGGAGCAGCGAAGCTGGCTGTACCTGGAGGAGATGGTCAATTCTCTGCTCAACACAGCGCAGCAGCTGAAGGTGCTGTTCGAACAGGCCAAGCAGGCCAGCTCCTACCGAGATGCCGCCGTGACCCAGGCCAAAATTCAGGCGGACGCCGAGCGGAAAGAGGTAACGTTGGCATGTGCACAGAGACCCAGAGCCACGGCCCGGCCCGTCTGTGCCTTCTGGTGGCTCTGAGGCCCATGCCGCGGCCTCTGCGTGGCTCAAGAAACCCACTGTGCCCCCAGAGTCATTTACATGTGAAGCCTTTCTTATAGCAAAGTGGCAGCTGTTTTGGGTTTGTAGAAATAAGATGGATTTATTTCAAAAGGGAATATATTTTTATAAACACCAGCGATTATTTTTTAACATTCCCCTGTACAGACATTGTTTATACCCCCAGGTTATCCTCATGTAATGAAACCTGCTGTATAATTTTATTAAATTTGGAGAAGCGTCATTTGGTGTGCCTCTGCGTTCGGGCGCTGGCTGGGTGCGCGCACGCCCCTGCCTGGCAGCTGAGCTCTTTCCACCTGCTGTCATGACACGCCACTGGGGGCTGTCTTGGGCATTCTGCTCCTGCCTTCTGGCACATTCTTCAGAGAGCCGGTCCTGTACATGGTGTGGAGCATCAGGAAGCATTGTGCCAGCACGGTCTCCTACAGCTTCCTCCTACTGCAGCACAGGCAGAAAGTCACGTGTGCTCCTTTGGCATCTCTTGTGTGAGCCTTTAGATTCCTTGGGGCTAGAAACGTCCAGGTAACAGAAGGGCTGAGGTGGGGCCAATGTTGATATGCCAAAGACAAGTTACCAGAGTCAGTAACTTGGAGAGAAGGTGGTATTCAACGCCTCTTCATAGTTTCAGCCCAGCAGGACAGACAGCGTGCGCCACAGCATGTGTCGGGGACCAAAGGTGAGGGTGGCAGAGCATTTGCCCAGCAGTCAGGAGCTCCCATGGGGGATGCTGAAGCCTGTAGAAGAGGCCGGGCGCGGTGGCTCTCGCCTGTTGTCCCAGCACTCTGGGAGGCCGAGGCAGGAGGATCTCTGTAGCCAGGAATTCGAGACCTCATCTGTATGAAAAAAAAGAGAAAGAACAGGAATGTATTTTTTAATAGCCGCTTTTCTAGTTTTCATAAATGTGCGCTTTTGTTTATAAACAAAAGTCAAATTGATTTTTTCTTACCAAATCTATAGGAAACTTTTCCCCCTATTTCTTTCTACTTTTTATAGACCAGAGGAAAGAAGAGCTTTTCAGGTTCTAAGTTTTCTAAATGATTCCTGATTATGTGATTAATGTGCTTTCAAGAAAGAGAAATGTTGTTTCTACACCTGAAGACAGGAGATAATTTAAAAATACTTTTAAAAAAGTATAGTTCCAAACTAATACATACTTATGCTGAAATTTATAGAAGATAAGAAGGCTTAATGGCAAAAAAAATTCTGTAGCCCTGTACAGTGTGTCTGTTTGGTCTTTTTTTTTTTTAAGTTGGGGTAAAATATATATGCAGTGAAATGCCTAGATCTTAGACATAAAGCTCAGTGAGTTTTGATGAGGGTACACACCCAGTCACAGTCAAGAACATTTACATTCCTCCAGAAAGTTCCTCATGCTATCTCCCATCAGTGCCCACCCTATAGACAACCACCGTTCTGACTTCTGTCATCAGAGGTCCAGCTGTTGCAGGACTTTGTGTGAATGGCGTTATACCATATGTGCCCTTTTGTGTCTTGCTTCCTTTGTTCAGCATGACCTTTTTGAGACTCAGGGTTCATTTTCTTCTAGTGGTTCCAGCAGCATTTGTGAGAAAGACTCCTTTCCCCATTGAGTGGGTTTGGGAGATTTGTTGAAAATCAATTGACAGTTTAAATGTAGGTCTGCTTTTGTACTTTGACCTGGATTGTTTAGAAGTGTGTTTGAGGATTTTCTAGATGTTTTGCCATAACTGACTTCTAATTCAATTCCAATATGGTTAGAGAATATACTCTATCAGATTTCAGTTCTTTTACATTTCTTTATGATTTATTTTATGACCAATATCTGTAGGCTCAGTGAACATTACATATGCACTTGAAAAGAAAGTGTTTTATTCAGTCATTAGTTTTCTTTTTTTTTTTTTAAGGCTGATAAAATTAGTTTAACTGGACAGGGCGTGGGAGTTGGCACCTGTAATCTTAGCACTCTAGGAGGCTGAGGTGGGAGGACCACTTGAGGTCAGGAGTTTGAGACCAGCCTGAGCAAGAGTAAGACCCATCTCTACTAAAAATAGAAAAATTAGCTGGATGAGGTGGTACGTACCCGTGGTCCCAGCTATTTGGGAGACTGAAGCAGTAGGATTGCCTGAGCCCAGGAGTTTGAGGTTGCTGTGAGCGAGGCTGACACCACTGGACTCTACCCAAGGCAACAGAGTGAGACACTGTCTCAAAAAAAAATAAAAAATTCAATTGGATATCTTTGTGTGTAGAGGTTACCTTTGTTGAGAATTGAAAGTCAGAACAAAGAACAAGAGACATGAGGCTTAAAGAAAGAGGTGGGGTCCTTCTGATACCTAGAGACAGCTACTAATAAGTTACGTTCTACTTTACATCCACACTCACAAACACCCACCGCAGGATTCACTTCAGTTGTAATACAAGAAAATGTCACACCGTGGAGATGTCAGTCTGTGAGTCTGTTTTCTCAGGAGCATTAGTCTTTTTCTTTATACATTCTTCTTTCTAGTTTTGAGTGTTGGTTGACATCTTTCCTACTTTCCAGTCCTGCTCATAAGTCTTTTGTTCTGCCATTTTTATCCCTTAAGTAGATGGACTATAGGATTTTGTTTCGTTATGTGGATTTCATGTTTTCTACCCACTTAACTAATTTTTTTTTTTTTTTTTTTTTGAGACAGAGTCTTAGTTTGTTGCCCAGGCTAGAGTGAGTGCCGTGGCGTCAGCCTAGCTCACAGCAACCTCAAACTCCCGGGCTCAAGCCACCCTACTGCTTCAGCCTCCTGAGTAGCTGGGACTACAGGCATGTGCCACCATGCCCGGCTAATTTTTTCTATATGTATTAGTTGGCCAATTAATTTCTTTCTATTTATAGTAGAGACGGGGTCTTGCTCTTGCTCAGGCTGGTTTCAAATTCCTGACCTCAAGCAATCCGCCCGCCTCGGCCTCCCAGAGTACTAGGTGTGAGGCACCGCACCCGGCCTAGTTAACTAATTTCGAATTAGTACATTTTCTTTTCTTTCTTTTTTTTTTTTTGAGACAGAGTCTCACTTTGTTGCCCAGGCTAGAGTGAGTGCCATGGCATCAGCCTAACTCACAGCAACCTCAAACTCCTGGGCTCAAGCAATCCTCCTGCCTCAGCCTCCCGAGTAGCTGGGACTACAGGCATGCGCCACCATGCCCGGCTAATTTTTATATATATATTAGTTGGCCAATTAATTTCTTTCTATTTTTTATAGTAGAGACGGGGTCTCGCTCAGGCTGGTTTTGAACTCCTGACCTTGAGCAATCCGCCCGCCTCGGCCTCCCAGAGTGCTAGGATTACAGGCGTGAGCCACCGCGCCCAGCCAGTACATTTTCTTTTCTTTCTCTCAACAGATATATATATAAACTGGTTATTTTTTATTTTTTTTATTTTTGAGACACAGTCTCACACTGTTCCCCAGGCTAGAGTGAGTGCCGAGGCATTAGCCTAGCTCACAGCAACCTCAAACTCCTGGGTTCAAACGATTCTCCTGCCTCAGCCTCCCAGGTAGCTGGGACTACAGGCACCTGCCACCACACCCAGCTAACTTTTCTATTTTTTGTAGAGACGGGGTCTCACTCTTGCTCAGGCTTGTCTCCAACTCCTGAGCTCATGCGATCCTCCCTCATGGGCCTCCCAGAGTGCTGGGATTACAGGCGTGAGCCACCACACCCTGTCTAAACTAGTTACTTTCTTCATCTATCCTGTTTCTCAACTGGATATTTTAGTGTGAATCTTTTGATGATGACGAAGATTCTTTGCTTGGTCAAAGTTCAGTCAGGCCCAGGCCTGTCCGTGCACTTAGTTGTAAAATCCAGTTTTAGCAAGCACCCGCATCTTTGCTATCTTATCAGGCTCCTCATCCTCCGCCATCCCTCGATCACGTCCTCAGCAAGAATTCTGTTAGGTCACCTAGGCAGGTTCTCCCTTACCCCTGGTTTATTGTTAGTAATTTTCCATCCACTGACCCCCCATCCTCGCGCTGTTGGTGCAGGGCTCTGGCTCCTGCGTCCCTTAGGTCAGCCCAAGGGTTGCCTGCTGCTGCTGGCTTAGCTGAGTCCCCCCACCCCCGCAACTAGGCTTTGTGTTTTATTTGTAATTTTGTGCATTTCTAAGAAACAAATGTGGCATGAAATCCCTTTATCCATAAAATCCCGTTTTGCAGAAGAACGCTAAGCCTTTCGGTTAGAAAGGGCTGCGCCTCTCTCCGCGGAAAGCACGTTGCATTCGGCGTCCTGTGCTTCTGAAAATGCCAGGAGCCGGTACCAGCCACGCTTGCCCTTTCTCTCGAGTGGTGTGTGGATGCGCTGTGTTGAACAGCTGAGCGTACAGCTTCCACAAAGCCAAGTGTGGGCCTCTGTCCTCACTTCACCATCGTGGGAAGGGGTGGACCTGCTTAGACACCCTGCCGTGTGGCCCAGACACACTGAGTTTCATTTTCTGATGTTTTTTTGTCTTTCATGGTATAAAAGCAAACTTTTATGATTTCTTTTTTAGAGACAGAGTTTTGCTTTGTCACCCAGGCTGGAGTGCAGTGGCCGTTCAGAGGTGTGATCCCAGCTCACTGCAGCCTCCAGCTCCCAGGCTCAAGCCATCCTCCCTCCTCGGCCTCTGGAGTGGCTGGGACTACAGGCGCCCACCATGATGTGCTACATTGTGTTTATTTGTTGAATGTCTGCGGTTTATTTAAGCTCTTTTAATCTAAGGAAGTGCAGACATTTTCTATTTTTCTGTTTTCTTGAGATATCTTAAATAAATGAGCTCCTAACTTAGGAAGCCCTTTTCCCAGTGCGGTGACCTGTTAGAGTCCAGCAGGCCAGGCCTGTGCAGGGAGACGGAGGAGGAAGGATCAAAGCCTGCTACGGTTCAGAGGTGTTCTTTTATGTAATCAAGAAAAGGCTGGGGCTGGGCGCGGTGGCTCAAGCCTGTAATCCTAGCACTCTGGGAGGCCGAGGCGGGTGGATCGCTCAAGGTCGGGAGTTCAAAACCAGCCTGAGCGACACCCTGTCTCTACTAAAAAAAAATAGAAAGAAATTAATTGACCAACTAAAAATATATATAGAAAAAATTAGGCGAGCATGGTGGTGCATGCCTGTAGTCCCAGTTACTCGGGAGGCTGAGGCAGTAGGATCGCTTGAGCCCAGGAGATTGAGGTTGCTGTGAGCTAGGCTGACGCCACAGCACTCACTCTAGCCTGAGCAACAAAGTGAGACTCTGTCTCAAAAAAAAAAAAAAAGAAAAAGAAAAGAAAAGGCTGGGTTTTTTTTTTTTTTTGAGACAGAGTCTCGCTCTGTTGCCCGGGCTAGAGTGAGTGCCATGGCATCAGCCTAGCTCACAGCAACCTCAAACTCCTGGGCTCAAGCGATCCTCCTGCCTCAGCCTCCCGAGTAGCTAGGACTACAGGCATGTGCCACCATGCCCAGCTAATTTTTTCTATATATATTAGTTGGCCAATTAATTTCTTTCTATTTAT
>VSMD01075718.1:0-45712 GCA_008750895.1 Mirza zaza | reverse complement strand
CCATCTCTACTATAAAAATAGAAAGAAATTAATTGGCCAACTAATATATATAGAAAAAATTAGCCGGGCATGGTGGCGCATGCCTGTAGTCCCAGCTACTTGGGAGGCGGAGGCAGCAGGATTGCTTGAGCCCAGGAGTTTGAGGTTGCTGTGAGCTAGGCTGACGCCATGGCACTCACTCTAGCCTGGGCAATAAAGTGAGACTCTGTCTCAAAAAAAAAAAAAGAAACCATTGAAGGATGATAAAAAGTACCATCCGAAAGGATTACAGGAAACTGACCAGCATCCACATGGAGTCAAGAACAGTGACTGTTCTCAGCAGCCAGACAGGAAAACCACATAATACATCAGACATTGGATAGAGTACTTAGGAAGGTCTTCTTCTCTCAGTAATGAAGAATACTTAGCCCTAGGCGGAGCACTGCTCCAGTCTTGCCTAAAAGTATTATAAAAGCAAAACCCCAAAGGATCACATTATTTAACTGCATACCAGAACAAATCCAATTTAATTTGGATAATTTAACTGTATACCAGCACAAAGCTCAAGTTATTTATAGGAAGGATATTTATAGGAATGCAAAAATATCCAACACCCAACATAGTAAAGTTAACAATGCCTGACATCCAATGAAAGATTATCAGGCATGGAAAGAGGCAGGAAGATACAACTAATATCAAGGAAACTAATCAATCAAAACCTACACAGAAGTGACACAGATGTTAGAATCAGCAAAGAAGGACATCAAAACAATTATTATAACTATGTTTCATTTATTCAAAAAATTAAGACATGGAAGATATTAAAAAAAAAAGACCCAAATTAAACCTCTACCTATAAAAACTACAATGTTTAAGAGGAAAAATACACTGGATGGGATTAACAAAAGATTAGTCATTGTAGAAGAAAAGATGAGTGACTTGAAAGCATAGTAATAGAAACCATCCTCAATGAAACACAGAAAAGGAAAAGAAAATTAAAAGATCATTAGTGAGCTGTGGGACAATTACAAGCAGCCTATCAGTATGTTAATACTGATAATTGGAGGGGGCCTGAGGGGATGTGAGTGGGGAAGACAGAAATTACATGTGAAGAAATAATAGCCCAAAATTTCCCAAACAACGAAAATTATAAACCCACAGATCCAAGACATTCAATGATCCCAGCCACAGGAAACATGAAGAAAACTACACAAAAGCACATCATTATAAAATTGCTCAAAACTAGCAATAAAGAGAAAATCTTAAAAGTAGCCAGAGTAAAAAGACATGTTATATACAGAGGAACAAAAATAAACATGACATCAGATTTCTCATGGGAAACAATATAAATAAGGAAATGGTGGAGCAACATCTTTAAAGTGCTGAAAGCAAAGACAGTCAACCTAGAATTCTTTTTTCAGCAAAAATATCTTTCAAAAATAAAGGTGAAATAAAGACACTTTCAGACATACAAAATATGAAAGAGTTCACCACCAGCAGATTCACACTACGCGAAATGCAAAAGGAAGTCAATCATTCAGATAGGTAATGATACCAGATGAAAATCTGAATCTAACAAAACAATTGAAAACCACTGAAAATAGTTAACTACATGGGTAAACATATATAATTTTTTCTTATTTAAATATATTTTAAAGATAATTAACTGTTATACCAATATAATAATAAATTGTAAGGTTTATAATATATATAAAATAAATTGCATGACTATAGTATATAGGCCAGGAGAGGAGATATGGAAGTTTGCTACTGTAAGGTTCTTATACATGAAGTCTTACAACATCACTTAGGTTTTACTGTGATAAGTTGAGATATACAGTCATCCCTCAGTATTCACGGGGGATTAGTTTTGAGATACAATATTTCCAGAATTTTTTTTCCAGATATAAAATTTGCAGAAACTCAAGTCTTATATAAAATGGCATAGTATTTGCATATAGCTTATGCACATCCTCCAATATAATTTAAATCATCTCCACATTACTTAAAATACCTAATACAGTGTAAATGTTATATAAATTGTTGTTATAGTATATTGATTTTTTTATTTGTATTTTTTAATTGTATTGTTATTTTTATTGGTTTTTTTTTAAAGAATATTTTTGATATGTGGTTGGTTGAATCCATAGATGCAAAACCTGTGGATATGGAGTGCTGCCTGTATACTGTAAACCCTAAAGCAACTATTAAAATCACCAAGAGTTTTACTTAGTAAGCAACAAAAGTGATAAAATGGAATAAAAAAAATATTTAGTTAATCCAAAAGAAAACTGAAGGGTAAAAAGGGGGCAAAGAATAGATGGGACAATTAGAAATCAAATAGCAAGATGATAGACCTAACCACATCAAGAATCACATTAAGGCCAGGTGCGGTGGCTTATGGCTGTAATCCTAGCACTTTGAGAGGCTGAGGCGGGAGGATTGCTTGAGGCCAGGAGTACAAAACCAGCCTGGGCAACGTAGTAAAATCCAGTATCTACAAAAAAGAAAAGTTAGCCAGGCATGGTGGCACACATCTGTTGTCCCAGCTCCTCAGGAGGCTGAGGCAGGAGGATCGCTTGAGCCCAGGGGTTCAAGGCTGCAGTGAGCTATGATTGTGCCATTCATTGTACTCTAGGTGACAGAGTGACACCGTCTCAAATAAAAAAAAAAAAAAGAAAAGAAGAATCACATTAATTGTAAATAATCTAAACTTCCAATTCAAAGGCACAGTTTGTCAGACTGGATAAAAAAGTAAGACCGAACTCTGCATGAAATATAATTAAAATACAAAGACACAAATGGGTTAATGATAAAAGTATAAAAAGCAAATAGCTAATGCTATTCAAAATAAAGTTTGAATGGCTATCTTAATATCATGCAAAATATATTTCATGGCAAAAGATATTACTAGAGGTTAAAGAAGTTATTTCAAAATGATAAGAAGGTTAAGCAATCAAGAGGACATAAAATCCTAAACATTTATGTACCTAATAATAGTGCTTCAAAATACATAAAACAAAAACTGATAGGATTATTTTGAGAAATACATAAATCCACTATTATAGTCAGGCATTTCAATACCACTCTCTCAATAATTGATAGAACACGTAGACAGAAAATCAGTAAATATATAGAATATTTAAATAACACTTTCAACCAACTTGATCTGATTGATCTTTGTAGAACACTTAATCCCACAACAACAGAATACACAGTATCTTCAAGTTCACATAGAACATTTACCTAACCAGAGAAAAAAGACATATTATGTACAAAGAAACAAAAATAAGCATGATATTATATTTATGGGCCATAAAACAAGTCTTAAGTACATATTATGTACAAAGAAACAAAAATAAGCATGACATTATACTTATGGGCCATAAAACAAGTCTTTTAAAGGGTTCAAATCATATCATACAAAGTATATTCTTTGCCTAAAATGGCATTAAATTAAAAATCAATAACAAAAAGAGCTCTGGAAAAATCCCTAAATATTTAGAAACTAAATAACACACTTCTAAGTAATCCACAGAGGAAGAGAGAAATTTAAAAGAAAATTAGAAATAGTTTGAATTGAACAGAAATGAAAAAATCACATATCAGAATTTGTGGGATGCCACTAAAGCAGTATTTAGAGGGACATTTATAGCACTAAAACCTATATTAGAAAAGAAAGGTCTCAAATCAATGAACTCAAATTCCACCTTAAGAAACTAGGAAAAAAGGTGGGTACATCATGGGAGGTTGCTGGGTGGCTAAATGTTGCTTCAATGACGTGTACACTGAAGGCCCTGACTTTACCACAATGTGATATATCAATGTAGCAAAATTGCACTTATACACCATGAATATATAGAAATAAAAAATAAATGGAAAAAAATAAACTAGGAAAAAGAAGAGCAAATTAAACACAAAGTAAGCAAAAAGAAAAGAAATAATAATGATCAAATTGGCAATCAGTGAAATAGAAAACAGAACAATAATAGAAAAAGATTAATAAAACCAGAAACTGGTTCTTTGAGAAAAATTAATAAAATTGATAAACCTCTACCCAGGAAAAAAAAGAGAGAAGATACAAATTGCCAATACTGGGAATAAGAAGGGTGACATCACTACAGATTCTTATAATACTACAAGAATAATAAGGCAATGTTAGGAATAGTTTTATGACAATAAATTTGATAACTTAGATGAAATAGACAAATTCCTTGAAAGACACAAATTACAAAAGCTCATATAAGAAGAAATAGATAACCTGAACAGTCCTATATCTATTAAATACATTGAAAAAGTGCTTAAAAATCTTTCCTCAAAGAAAACTTCAGCCCCAGAAAACTTCATTGATAAATTCCATCAAACATTTAAGGAAGAAATGATACCAATTTAAAACAAACTATTCCAAAAAATCAAAGGAAATGGATTATCTGTTAACTCATTCTATGAGGCCAGCATTACCTTGATAATAAAATCAGACAAAGACATTACAAAAGAAGAAAAATTCAAACCAATATCCCTCATGAAATAAATACAAAATTTCTTTGTTAATAAAATTTTCATATTTTGAATCCAACAATATGTTAAAATGATAATACATCATGATTAAGTGGGGTTTATCCCAGGGATGCATGGAGAATTTAACATTTGAATATTAACGTAATTTACCATGTTAACAAACAAAAGGTAAAAACCATATAATTATCACAATAGATGCAGAAAAAAGCATTTGACAAAATCCAACATTTTTTTCCTGATAAAAACTCTTAACAAACTAGGAGAAGAAGGAAACTTCCTCAAACTGATAAAGAGCATCTACCAAAAAAACCCACATCTGATATACTTAGTGATAAAAGACTGAATACTTTCTAAGATTGAGAAAAAGACAGGTATATCTACTCTTACCACTTCCATTTTGTGTATTGGAGGTTCTAGCCAGTGCAGTAAGGCTAGAAAATGAAATAAAAGGTGTCCCTATTAGAATGGAAGAAGTACAATCATATCCCACATAAATGATACTGTCAATGACAGCATATACAATTATGGTCCCGTAAGATTGAAACCGTATTTTTACTATACCTGTTCTATGTTTAGATATGCAAACACTTACCATTGTAAGTACCTACAGTTGCCTATAGTATTTAGAATAGTAACATGCTGTACAGGTTTGTAGCCTAGCAGTAGTAGGTTATACCCTATAGTCTAGGTATGTAGTAGGCTGTACCATCTAGGTTTGTGTAAGTACACTCTATGATATTCAAGCAAGGACAAAATCAAATTACCATACATTTCTCAGAACATGTCCCTCTTGTTAAGTGACACATGACTATAAAACTATCTTTATTCACAGACCACATGATTGTCTTTGTAGAAAATCCAATAAAATCTATAAAACTGCTAGAACTAATAAATGAGTTTAGCAATATTACAGTATACAAGAACAATAAACAAATATCAATTATATTTCTGTATGTCAGCAATCAACTATCAGAAATTAAAATGTAAAAACAATAGCATTTATAATGGCATAAAATATGAAATATTTTGGGATGAATCTGAGAAAAGATATGAAAGAACTCTACCCTGAAAACTAGAAAGCATTGCTAAGAGAAAGAAGACCTGAATAAGAGAGCTTCCTCTTGTTTATGGGTTAGAAGACTCAATATTGTTAATATGTCAGTTCACTCCACACTGATCTGTACATTTAACACAATCCCATTCAAAATCCCAGAGACTTTTTTTATAGAAATTGACAAACTAATTCTAAAATTGAAATGGAAATGCAAAGGACTTAAAATAACCAAAACAACTCTGAAAAAGAAAAAATTGGAAAGCTAACATTATCTCATTTCAAGAATTATGAAGCAACAATAATCAAAATGGCATTGGTCTAAATATACAGAAATCAATGGAGCACAATAGAAAGTCTTGAAATAAACCTACACATGTACGTACAACTGGCTTTTTAACAAAGGCACAAAGACAATGCAGTGAAGAAAGGATGGCCTTTTCAACAAATAGTGCTGGAACAATTGGATATCCACATGCAAAAACATGACCTTTGATCTATATCCCATACCGCATACAAAAATTAACTCAAATGGTCATAGACCTAAATGTTAAACCTAAAACCATAAAACTTCCAGAAGAAAACATGAGAAAAATACTTGTGACCTGGGTTAGACAATGATTTCTCAGTTACAACTAACTAAGACCTTCAGGCTGGGCACATTGGCCTATAATTCTAGCACTTTTTTTTTTTTTTTTTTTGAGACAGGGTCCACTGTATTGCTCAGACAAGAGTTCAGTGGTATCATCATAGTTCACGGTAACCTCAAACTCCTGGGCTCAAGTGATGCTCCTGCCTCAGACTACTAAATAGCTGTGACTATAGGTATAGGCCACCATGCCTGGCTAATTGTTTTTTAAATTTTTTAATGTTTTTGTAGAGGTGGGAGTTTCACTATGTTGCTCAGGCTAGCCTCAAACTCCTGGCCTCAAGCAGTCCTTCCACCTCAGCCTCCCAAAGTGCTAGGATTACAAGTGTGAGGCACCACACCTGGCCTCAGCTTGAACATGGGAAAAGATATATGGACGGTGATCAAGCACCATGAAAAGATGCTCAACACCATTAATAATTAGGAAAGTGCAAATTTAATAATAATGAAATACCATTACATGCTTAATAGAATGGCTAAAATTAAGACTATACCAAACATCGGTGAAGATGTTAAGGAAGTAAAACTCTAATGCACAGCTGAGAACATAAAATAATAAAACTACTTTGAGAAAGAGTTTGGCAGTTTCTTAAAAAGTTAAACATACATCTACCATATGGTCTAGCCATTTCATTCCTAGGTATTTATCCAAGAGAAGAGAAAATATATTTCCATACAAACACTTGTATACAATGTTCATAGCAGCTTTCTTTATACCATAATAGCCAAAAATTGGAAACAACCCAAATGTCCGTAACAGGTGAATGGGTAAATAAATTGTTATATCCATACAAGGTAATATTATTCATAAATACACAGTAATGAGCAATTAATACTCATAACAATGTGGATAAATCACAAAATAAATCTGGTGAGTGAAAGGAGCCAGACCCCCACCTCAAATAATACTATATGATTCTATTTATACAAAACTCTAGAAAATGCAAAGTAATTGATAGTGACAGAAAGTAGATCAGTGATTCCTGGGGGATGGAGGAAGGGAGGCACAAGAAGGAGGAAATACAAAAAGGTTCAAGGAAACTTGAGGATGATAAGTATATTCATTATTTTGATTATGGTGATAATTTTGTGGGTATGTACATATGTCAAAACTTACCAAATTTTGGACTTTAATATATACAGTTTATTGTCAATTATACCTCAGTAAAGCTATTTTTAAAAATCAACAGCATAAGAACAGGTTAGGAAAATATCTGATTTAACATTAATATTAGAGGGGAAGTATGTTCATATGTTATGACAATTAATTGCTAGTTCAGTTGAATCAAAAGTAAAACGTAGCTGACATAAGTAATGCAGGCTTAGAGTGCAGTGATAAGAATCGATGTCTACGTGGGAAGGACATTACTCTAATTGCAGTTTGAATGTGAAAAGAGGTCCAATGCACTTTATTCAGTGAAGAAGCACATTACAGAGTCTACGTTTTGTACAGGCGTCAAGGGCAAAAAGGACCAAAGGCCTTGGTCATCTGGAAAACCCTTAAGATTTAGCAAAACATTTATTGATTATGTACTATATTCTAGGCACTGTGCTACACATGTTCATTGTTACTGTGAGGTTTTAGCACCATTTTGCAGATTATGAAACAGAGTCTAGGGAGGATTAGTATTTAGTGAAATAAGAGCCTAGTGAGTGGTAAAATCAGGATTGAGACGCTTTCACTTTCTACTCACTACTTAATTGCCTCCTTTTATTTAGAAAGGTCCCCCCTAGCCGCACACCCCCCCCCCAGTGATTTTGGGCCAACAAGAGTTATTGAACTATTGTATAAAAAGGATAAGGAGATTATTTTGGCATTTTTTTCATTTTATTTCTTTAGCCATGATGTGACAGTCATTGTACCAGGAGCTGGGAATGCCCTCACGGAGCTCATGACCTAGTGGGAGAAACGAGAAGTTACAGAAGTTACTACCACAACATAGAGAGCAGAGCTGTGAATTGCTCAAGGAACTTTCCGAGTTTGTGAATCCTCCAGTGCTTACAAGTTCCTCCTTTAAGTGGATATGAAATCACTAGTAGAGAGCATGAGGCCTTGGTGAGATGCAGCTGGTGAGCGATCAGCTACTCACTATCTAAGCACCAGGTCCTGCACAGAAGCCTCACAGCTATGTGGTTCAAAGTTGTGTCTGAGCAAGATGACAGGGGATCACATTTTGGACACTTGGGGCTGTTCCCAAGTAATCAAAACCACTAGCGTTAAACGCTAAATGTGCAAATGCCACCATACATGATAAATTCAAGAATCAAAGCACGTGCAACGTGGTAAAGATTAGGGAATGACACAATAGGATTTACATTTTGGAAAGTTCACTCTGATCTTATCTAATGCTTGTCTATGCATTCTGATTTTTTCTAATGTATATGTTAATGAAATAAAATAGGAAAAATATAGAAATAAATTTTTTAAAATGAAATCATGGAGTCTAATCAGATGTTTTAAAATCAGATGTTGTAAAATAGTTGGAGAACACCAATACTTTACTGGACAGAGGGAAGTTTCTACAAGGACAGCACTTGTTTTGTTTACATTTTACTCATAGCTCCTAAGCAAGGTTCTTGACATATGGTAAATGCTCAAAAACTAATTATTGAATAAATAAGTAAATGCAACAGTGGGATTCAGTATGATAAACACTGAAAAGTATTTCTTGGATTTGAGATAACTTTGTAGAAGCATTGGAATGGAATTACTGTATAAAATCACTGCATGTAATCTAATACTGAAGTAAATGCTCACTCTGTATATTTATTTAAGAACTACTTCTGGCCGAGTACAGTGGCTACTGCCAGTTATCCTAGGACTTTGGGAGGCCAAGGCAGGAGGATCACTTGAGGTCAGCAGTTCAAGACCAACCTGAGCAAAATAGCAAGACCTCATCTCTATAAAAAGTAGAAAAATTAGCCAGGTGTGGTGGCACACACTTATAGTCCCAGCTACTCAGGAGGCTAAAGCAGGAGGATCACCTGAGCCCAGGAGTTTGAGGTTGCAGTGAACTATGATGATACCTCTGCACTGTATCCCAGGAAACAAAGGGAGACGCTGTCTCCAAAAAAAAAAGTACTTCTGATGCCAGTTGTGAATCTATATGTAACCATTCTATCTTTTAAAAAAAAAAAATTTATTGCACTATTATGAAACATTTACATTTTTCAAAAATACCTATGTGCATTTGTGTATATGTTGATATATAATCTATGCATATATATATATATATATATACACACACACACACACACACAGTAAAAAGTTTCTCTTCCATCTACTTCATTTCTACAGGACCTCACCCCCCAAACAGGTAACCACTGTAATTATTTTCCTATGTGTCTTTCTAGATTTTTTTATATCTATTCAAACAGGCACAAATTCTTATTTTTATACCTTGTTATTCCAGAAGAAGCGTTTTGTATGTACTTTTCTATACCTCAGTTTTTCATATTGCTGTGTCTTAAAGATCTTTCCAAATCAATAGAGAGCTTATTAATTTTTTACTGTTGCATACTACTATTATACTATCTGGATATGCTATAATTTACTTAACCTGTCCCCTATTGATGGGCATTTATATTTTTTCCAAAAAATATAGCAATAAATAACCTCAGTGATTTTTATCATTTCTCACATGCATATTAATGTCTAGGAATTGTTCATTTGTAATTCCCATACATAGATATCAAATTACTACTCTCCAAACAGGTTGTATCGGTACATGCATAGCAGTGTATATTTCCACAGAGGCTCACCAACAGAGATCATTATTGAACTTTTGGATTATTGTCAATATGATGGGTGAAAAGTAAAATCTGAGTGTCATTTTAATTTGCATTTCCCTTATCATTGCCCCTACCATTTTTGCATTTGTTTAAAGCTATTTGCATTTTCTTTTCTGTAAACTTTAAGTTTATACCCTTTACCCTTTAGTTATTGAGTTGCTGTCATAGTTTGGGTTCTGCTAGAATCAGAGCCTAAAGGAAGGACTTGGGTGCAGGTTGTTTATGATCCCTGGAAGCAGGAGTAAGCCAACATAAGGGTGTGCTTTCTATGTAATTGCCATAAACCAGGGAGGCTTGAGTCTACTAGATCCTCTAAGAAGCATGCAGAATGCCTCAAAGAATTATCCGTCTAAAGAAGAGGAGGCTAGGACATTTATTCTTATGTCCCCCAATGATTGAGGATTGCCCCAGAAGCATTCTGCTTCCTTGCACTTCTGGACTATACGTATACAGGGCTGAGAGAGGTTAGTGGCCCTGGAGAAGGCCCTGAGACAAATGGCTAAAAGAAGCCAGATGTGAGCTTGAGGTAGGATGCTGTCCCCAGGAGTCTGAGCTCACATAGAACTGTCCAGTGGACCTCCTGCTGAAATCAAAGGTGGACCAAAAGGACGTGAAACAGAGCATCAAAGTGTCTGATTCAGTAGTCTTCTTTCTTATCGGCTTCTGTTGACAGGAGTACAGTGTAATTATCTATGATATGAATTATAATTATTTTCCCTGGTTTATAATTTTGTTTATATGTAGTATTTTTAAATAACTACTTTAAGGTATAATTCATATACCATACAATTCACCCATTAAAAATGTATAATTCAATGGATTTTAGTTTATTTGAAGAATTGTGCAATCATCACCACAATAAATCACATAACATTTTTATCACTCTAAGAAGAAACCCCATACCCATTAATAGTCACTGCCTGTTTTACTCCTCCCCTCAATCCCTGGCAAACACAAATCTATTTTCTATTTCTGGATTTGTCCATGCTGGACATTTCATATAAATGTTACATATGGCCTTTTGTGACCAGCTTTTTTCATTTGGCATAATGTTTTCAAGATCTGTCTATACTGTATCACATACCAGCACTTCATTCCCTTTTATTACTGTATAATATCATATGGATAAGCTATAGTTTGTTTATCCATTCATTAGTTGATGGGCATTTGGGTTATTTCCACTTTGGGGCTATTATGAATAATCTTGCTGTGAATATTTGTGTACAGGTTTTTGGGTGGATGCGTGTTTTCACTTCTCTCATTTTATACCTAGAAGTAGAATTGCTTGGTCAAATGGTAACTCTATGTATAACCATTTGAGGAACTGTTTTCCAAAGCGGCTACACCATTTACATTTCTACCAGAAATGTATGAGGATTCCAATTTCTCCATATCCTTGTCAACACTTGTTAGTACCTTTCTTTTTTTACTATGGCCATCCTAGTGCATATGACCTAGTATCTCATGGTTTAGATTTGCATTTCTCCAGTTGCTAAGATGTTGAGCATCTTTTCATGTACTTATTGGCCATTTGCATATTTTCTTTGAAGAAGTTATCTTTATAAATCAATTATCAATTGCCCATCTTTCAATTGGGTTATTTTTCTTTTTATTACTGATTTATGTGAGTTTTTAATGTATTCTGGATACAAGTTCTTTATCAAATATATGATTTGCAAAGATTTTCTCCTATTCTGTGGGTTACTTTTCACTCTCTTGATGATGTCTTATGAAATGTAAAGTTTTTTCTATTTTGATGAAGTCCAAGTCATCTTTATTTTCTTTTGTTGTTTGTGTTTTTGTGTCACATCTAAGAAACTGTTGCCTAATCCAAGGTCATAGAAATTGCTCCTGTGTTTTTCTCCTAAGAGTGTTATAGTTTTAGCTATTACAGTTAGATGAATAATCCATAGGTTAATTTTTGTATGTGGTATGAGGAAGAGGTCCAAATTCATTCTTTTGCCTGTAGAGATCCAGTTGTCCCAAAACCATTTGTTAAAAAGAATATTTCTTTTTAACCCATTGAAAAGAAATAGGGGTCCATTTTATTCTTTTGAGTTCATATGAGAAACACTGATTAGATGAATCAGGAATCATGTTGTGATATGAATAATTATTTAGATAATTTCAAATGTAACATTGTCAGTATCCTGTTATTTATAGTACCTTGTTTTTCAGACTCACAGAGAGTTTTAATCATCCTTTTAACACTTCCCTGTGTTAACTGATCTTGCTGTTCTGCCAGAGTAGTCAGGGATTTGGGGTCTCTGCTCATTTTGGAATCTCTGGTTGGCTTGAGTCTTTATCTCTCCATGGTTTGTCTCTGAAATAGCATGTAGTTTTTCTGGGATAAATTATTTTCTGAATCCAAACAGAAGCTTTCTGTTTGGCTGTTCCTGGTATTGTAGTGAATTAATTCTATTTTATTCAAAAAATTAAAGCAACTTTCTTTCATGGAAATGTGTTTTCTCCTAGATTACAATGAGTTAGTTTCCATGACACTTCAAATAACAAACTCATCTAGATAGAGATAAATATATCTTATTAAAATATGGCTTTGAAGGGAACTGTGAAGACCATTTTTTTATGAAGCATGATGATATCCTTGATACCAGGTCATCTGACTTTGACTAAGTTAAGTGACTACTACTATAATATTTAAGGCAATAATACTTACCTCACAGGGTCATTATAGGGATTAACTGAATTAATATATTTGAAGTGCTTAAAATAGAACCCAGCACATAGTAACTTCTAGTGAGTATTTGTTATATAAAAAAAAAATAATCAAACCTAAATACATAGAAATTGACTTTCTTAAATGTCAGAATAATTCAAGAGAAGAACTGAAATTCTATAATCTGCATTTTCTCAACTCTTCTTGAATTAACTTCCTTCCTACATATATAAATAGTTGCTAATTTAAACAACCTCTTTCATTTCATTTTAAAGATTCGCCAATTCTCAGCCCAGCTAATTCTGCAATCAATTTAAGTGGAGCTCAGGACCTGACCCGGAATAAGAATGTTGTGAAACCACTGGCTTTATCTTTGCAGGTTGTAGGGAAGACTTTTGCTGCAGGTGATGTTTTCCTCACTTATATTTCTTTGGTAAATACATAGTCTATAAAAGACTTGTGTGAAATTTAACGAGCAAATTGATAGAAGAAAACAGAAGCTGCTTCTGCCTGCCAGTTAAAGACAGATGTGGGGCTGTCTGTAATAATGGATCATGGTACAAAGCTTTGCGTTCTCTACGTTACAACCAAAAGAGTCAGGGAATGACATTTGGCACACAGAGGAGACACAGTGGTTTGATTCCATTCAACAAAAGTTGTTGGGCACTTGCTATGACTAGGAACTGGGGATATAAAGAAAAATAAAGCTTAGTCTTTACCCCTAATGTCCTTGTAACCTAGTGAGGGAGATAGATCCCTGACAAGATATTTTCAGTGTATTGCAGCAAATATGACAGTGTGCTTGGGGAGCATGAAGCAGGGGCTTTAACCTAAGATTTTAGGGAGTAATCAAGAATGAGTTCTAGGAGGAGCTTGGTCTTCTACAATGAGGAGGTATTTGCTATACAGAGGAGTGGAGGAAAGGCACTTCAGATTCAGGGAAGAGCAGGAACAAAAGTTAAAAGGAAAAGAAGGTGAAGGAAAGGGAAAAGCAGCCCAGTGTACACAGGAACTTCCAGCAGTTCTTGTTAGAACCACAAAATGTAAAACTCAGGGAGTAGCAGGACATGAACAAGTGGTGGTCAAGGAAAAGTCATGGGAGGCCAGGCCACGAAGCTTGAATTTTACTCTGTAACTTAGGGAGCAGAGAAATGACATGGTCTGATTTGAACTTGAGCTAGATTATTTTGTCAGTAATGCTTAAGAAGATGACAAGAGGTAGGAAAACTAGTTGGAGGTCGTCGTAATAGTCTAGGTGAGATGTGATGAAGTCCTTACCAGAGTGACAATAGGTTGAAGAGGAGGGTGCAGATTGGAGGAGTACTCAGGAAGGAAAGTCAGCAGGACTTGGCTGATTAATGGGAGCATCTTCGAGAAGGGGCCTCTGATGACTTTCATTGTTCTGGGCTGGTGGTGCCATCACCTGAGACAGAAAACAGAAGGAGGAGCAGGTTCTCTGGCAGGAGATTGTGAGTTTGGTTTGGAACATGCTGCGTTTGAGATACCCATAACATATCCACGTGGAGCTATTCAACAGTCATTTAATTTATCATGGGGGAGGTCAGGACTGATGGTCTAGAGTTGAACCACCAACATATGGTTGAAACCATCAGGGTATATAGGATCAGCCAAGGAGAGATGTAGGGTGAGGCAAAGGTAGAATCCTAGAAAAGTCCTGTGTTTAAGGAGAAGAAATGATAAGAGTGATGGAAGAAGAATGAGGAGAAAGAGAGCCTATCATTTTTGGAAACTTTTCAACAGTTAGGCACCGTAATTTATGCAGCCCACTTTTGTTCTCACTCTAGTCCAGCAGTTCTTGCAGGACCTAACTTCTGGTTAGATTATAGACTTGAACAAACAGAATCAAGCTTTCTACAGCGTTAAAAAATAAATCAGGCCAGGTGGGGTGGCTCACACCTGTAATCCTAGCACTCTGGGAGGCCAAGGCTGGAGAATCACTTGAGGTTAGGAGTTCAAGACCAATTTGAGCAAGAGTGAGATCCCTTCTCTTCTAAAAATAGAAAACTTAGCCGGGCATGGTGGCGCATGCCTGTAGTCCCAGCTACTTGGGAGGCTGAGGCAGGAGAGTCGCTCAAGCCCAGGAGTTTGAAGTTGCCGTGAGCTAGGCTGATGCCACGGCACTCTAGGCCAGGCGACAGAGCAAGACTCTGTCTCAAAAAAATCAAAATCAATGAAGTAATGGATCGATAATCATCATGGTTATGAAAACCATCAGATGACAGGATAAGTGACTTTATAATGCCAAGGGTTAGGCTGACAACTCTCAAACCTGCTAATCAATCTTAACATCACGAGAGATAAAAATGGCCATTATGTGCTTCCCGATAGAAGTATTGTACACAGCAGTACTTAGGAGACACTCTTGCCAAAAAAAAAAAACACCAATATATATTGAAACTGAATTTGATCAAGCATCTGTATCTGGCAAGTCATGTATTAGAAATACAGGGGACAAGGGAATGTTCAATGTCACCATGAGTATCCAATCAGCAAAATCCAGAAAATGGAAAATTCTGCCAGGTTTTCAACAAATTGTCAGAAGAAAAAAAAGAGGAATCCTATAGACTGAAAGAGGAGAGGTATAAGGGACATATCAACTAAATTCAATGTGTGGATCTTTTTTTAATCCCAATTTTAACAAACCAACTGTAAAAAAATCATTTCTGAGATAATTGGGGGAAATTTGAATGCTGATGGTAATTTGAATTTGATGATATTAAGAAATTATTAATCATTGTTAATTTTAAGTATAATGATGATATAATAGTTACTTATTTTAAAGTCTTTTCTTTTAGAAACACATACAGAAGTATTTATGGATAAAATGATATGATAAATGAGTTTGTTTCAAAATAATTGGGGGAAATTTGAATACTGATGGAAATTTGAATTCGATGATATTAGGAAATTATTAATCATTGTTAATTTTAAGTATAATGATATAATAGTTACTTATTTTAAAGAGTCTTTTTTCTTTTTTGAAACACATACAGAAGTATTTATGGATAAAATGATATGATAAATGGATTTGCTTCAAAATAATCCAGAGCATGTATGTGTATATGTGGAGAGGAGGGAGGTGTGAGGTATAGATGAAGTAAGATGGGCTATGTGTTGATAAATGTGGTAGCTGGGTGGTGGGTACATAGACATTTATTATACTATTCTCTCTCCTTTTGTACGTGTTAGCAAGTTTCCATGGTACCACATTAAAAAAAGAATTGTTTTCTCTTCCTTCTACCCACCATCTCCAAAGACTTTATTGACAGCAATTCTAAAAGATCTCTTGGGGTCCTAGGAAATTATGTTTAGATGACATTTAATTTTTTTTTTTTTTTTGAGACAGAGTCTCACTTTATTGCCCAGGCTAGAGTGAGTGCCGTGGCGTCAGCCTAGCTCACAGCAACCTCAAACTCCTGGGCTCAAGCAATCCTGCTGCCTCAGCCTCCCAAGTAGCTGGGACTACAGGCATGTGCCACCATGCCCGGCTAATTTTTTCTATATATATTAGTTGGCCAATTAATTTCTTTCTATTTATAGTAGAGATGGGGTCTCGCTCTTGCTCAGGCTAGTCTCGAACTCCTGAGCTCAAAGGATCCGCCCACCTCGGCCTCCCAGAGAGCTAGGATTACAGGCTTGAGCCACCGCGCCCGGCCGGCATTTAATTTTAATGAAGGTATTCCTCTCATAGTTGTAGCTGGTTTTATACAACTGGATTGAGTCCTGTCTGTGAGGTTTCTTTGAATTTTAGAGTGTGAGGTTGGCTGGGTGCGGTGGCTCATACCTGTAATCCTAGCACTTTGGGAAACCAAGACAGGATCACTTGAGGCTAGGAGTTCAAGCCTGAGCATGAGTGAGACCCCATCCCTATGAAAAAGTAGAAAAATTAGCTGGGCATGGTGGCATGTGCCTATAGTCCAAGCTGCTCAGGAGACTGAGGCAAGAGGATCACTGGAGCCCAGGCATTTGAGGTTGCAGTGAGCTGTGATGATGCCACTGTACTCTAGCCTGGGCAACAGAGCAAGACCCCAGGTAGGTAGGTAGGTAGGTAGGTAGGCAGGCAGGCAGGCAGGCAGGCAGGCAGGCAGATAGGGTGAGTATGACATTTATCGGATGGTCGCAGCATCACAGAAAGCAGTATCCTGTGCAGCCTGTGTTCTGAGTGGCTCCTCTCCTGGTGTTCTGCAGATGCTGCTAATGGAAACAGTAGCCATGGAGGGAAGAGCAGTGCATCCAGCTCCACTCCAGCCCGCCCAGGGAACTACTCTTTGTCACCAAGACCTAGCTATGCAGCAGGAGACCAAGGTAAAAACCCATCTCAGAGTTTTGAAATAATACACTCAATTAGGTAGAAGTGTTATAGATTTTGGAATGACAAATTATCTGACAGCACACTCTAGAGTTTTTCCTTAGCTTGCCATACAATGTTTGGAAAGTTTCTGATTGGTGTGAACAGTAGTGATTAAATATCTTGGGATTCTAACACAGATGAGACTAACTGGGAAATAATGTTGAAACAGATGTATAAGGAAATATCTTGAAAACCCATGGGTTATGCTGACCAACGTACAAGATTCAAAGTTCTTCTCTTTTGTGTGATCCTGGGCAAATCTAAGCCTTTTTTTGTCTATTTACAAAATAAATATAAAAATAATACCTGTCCTGCAACTCCACTGGGTTGTTGATAGAATCAAATGAAATAATCTGAACTTTGTCTTTGCCTCTGGAAGAATGATTTCGACTTCTGAGAATTATCGAATTAAAGGTTCTGTTACTTTGGCATTCTTTCCTTTCTGCCGCATGACTGAGGACACGGCTGTCTTTCTTTTTGTCTTCAGCTACCATGTTCACTTCCGGGCCACCAAAGAAACGACACCGGGGTTGGTATCCCGGGTCACCTGTCCCCCAACCTGGTTTAGTTGTACCTGTCCCTACAGTCCGCCCTCTTTCAAGAACTGGTAAGATTTTTTAACAGAAAATGGATTTTAAGGTTTGTTTGTTTGTTTGTTTGTTTTTAATTAGCAGAGATATTTTCTACTACTATTCTTTTCCTCAACCCTTGAAGATAAATTTCCTAAACCAACCATTGTGTTCAATATTATGTGAGGATATTGATGGTAGCTAATATTTTGTCCCCATCACATCTGCCTTCCCTCCAAGCACATGTATCCTCACAGCTGATCTGACTTCAACCTTTGGCTTAGATGTAGCCTGTGGCATTAATAAGCCATTCATTATCTAGGACATGATGCTACCAGCCACCATGACAAGGCACAGATGGACCTGCTGTGCTAGCAGTAGTGTTAGATTTACCCTCCTGTAATCTGGTTCCTATGTGACCCATGCTTGTTATTTCTGACCTAGACTGTTCAGTCTGGACAGTTCAGGCTAGAAACCTGAAAAACCAACTAGTTCTCCTCCTTAATGCCCAAACTGTGGCCATTTGGTACCTACAGTTAAGTGTTCAAACATTTGTCTACCTTGCTGTACTAAACACAGACAACTAGAAATATACCAATTCTAAGACATAGATGGGGTTCCTTAAATGTTTAAGCTTTTTCAAATAAATAGTCTTAAAGACTATGTAGAGATATTATATACACAAAAAATTATGCCAAATGTGACTGTGGTTGCCTCTAGGTAGTACTGAGTAATGAGTTTATCCTTCTTCACACGTTTTTATGCTTTTTGAAATTTATATAATGAACAGATATGCCTTTGATAATGGGTAGAGGGGGGTGGGGGGAGATAAAATACAAAACAGAATCCAAAAGATTGCATGTGGAAAAAAACTGGAAGGAAAACTACCAAAATGCTAAGTAGTAGTTATCTCTAGATGATATGATTATGCTTGTTTTTTTTCTTCCTTTTGTTTTTCTCACTCCTAATTTTGTATAATATACACAAATTAATGAAAAAACACGGCAAGCCATGAGACTTCTAAAACTTCTATATTAACACTGCATTGCTTTCTATTGTATATCATTTAGACTTCATGTCTAATCCTTCCTGTCAAACAACTTTTCTTTTTCCAGAGCCCCTTTTATCTGCCCCAGTTCCACAGACCCCATTAACTGGAATTTTACAGCCTCGGCCCATTCCTGCGGGGGAAACTGTAATTGTTCCTGAAAACCTGCTGAGTAACTCAGGAGTTAGACCAGTCATTCTGATAGGTAAGGCAAAGGAATTCCAAGTCACCTGTGCCTTCTGGAATCTTGGACTGTTTTTATTGTTTGTGTGTTTATTCATGTATTCAAGAAGGGATTCATTTATCCATCTATTGATTCTTTCAGCTTTTATTGGTCAGCTCCTTCATGCTATATTAAACATAGGATTATAAGTTGAGAATAAGGCAAAGTCTCTTTGCCCTCAGGGAGCACTCTTTAGTGGGGGAGTCTGACCTCGTGCTATCATTGGGGTTAGTAAATAACTATTACAACACACTGCGATAACCCTTACAACACAGTGTGATGTGTGAGCAGGTAGAGGTTCATAGCCAAGAGCAACAAGAGCTCAGGGGAGAGAGGGCTGACCTCTGCCCGGAGGGATCTGAGAAGACTTCTGAGAAATGATGTTGAAGCTGCATCCTGGAGAGTTGGTTAGAGTGGACAAGGTGGAGGAGGAGACATTCCAGTCAACAGGAGCCAAAGCACAGAGAAAAGAAACAAGCTAAACCAGCTAACAGACCTTACTTGGGAGAACCAAAAGGCCCCACAGTCGCAGGTCTGAGCCGTGGGGAGCATTTGTGAATCAGTATCTTTAAGGAGGCTGAGTCCTCCCAGGTGGTCTGTTAGTGGAGGGTTAGACATGTAGGGGTCCATAGATTCCTGGACTAACTTAGTGCTTTTCATGCCCACATCAAGAGTCCTCTCGGTGTTGGGGCTAGCCTAAGCCAGAAGGAGACTGCCTGCTTTACCTCTAGGACAAGACAGTCAGGGGCAGATGGGTGTTTCATTTCCATGGGTATTTAGGGTGTGCTTGTGTGAGGTGTTATCTGCTTCTTGTATCGCTCTGAGCCCACCTACTTGGATGGTTTTGCTTGGAGCCCTGCCTTTCCCAGGCTTCCCTGTCCACTGATCCTAGATCTGTAGGCCTTGGGGGAATCTCGGTTGTTTAAATTCCATATGGTTTAGGGAGTTCTTTTTTGAACATTAGCGTGGTACAACTAAGCCTTGGAA
Source organism: Mirza zaza (assembly GCA_008750895.1). NCBI lineage: Eukaryota > Metazoa > Chordata > Mammalia > Primates > Cheirogaleidae > Mirza > Mirza zaza. The sequence continues at coordinate 25,847 of VSMD01075718.1, read as the reverse complement.
AGCTACGTAGAACATGGGGACCCTTTGGTTCTTTGGTGCCTGCCTTTTAGAAAGCCTCACAGAGGGATTGTCCTCTCCACTAACTGCCAAAACAGACAATATTTTCCACATATTTTTATCCTGTCTACTTCTAAGATAATTTGGTACTATTTACTGACATTTAGGAAGAAAACTTAATAAAAATAGCAAAGGTAGAAAAAGGAGTAGGAATCTCCAAGCACTGGCAACTGGTATAATATTGCTGTTGATCAATGACTTTAGCTTTTTTATATATATATAGAAAATTTCAGTAAGCGAAACGTATTATAGTTTTTTGGTTTTCTGATTTCTTATCTGGAAAGAAACTTGATCAGGAACTTTATTAGCATATATCATTGAGGTTTTACAAAGCATACAGAGACATTTTGCAAACTCATCAGTCTTCTATGGCAGTGACATAATGTTGACATGTCTCCTCTGTGGGAAACAGAGATAATTACTTTGAATACAGTCATACCTTAGTATCCATGGGGTATTAGTTCCAGGCACCCCCCCATACCAAAATCTGTGTATACTCAAGTCCCTGGTATAAAATGGCATAGTATTTGCACAGAATCTGCATGTATCCTCCCATGTACTTTAAATCATTTCTAGATCACTTGTAATACCTAATACAAGGCCTGCATATCCCTTCATTCATGTGGATTTACCATAGTACCTGGCAGATAGCAAAGTCAATTTTTACTTCTTGGAACTTTGTGGCATTTTTTTCCCCATGAATATTTTCCATCCACATTTGGTTGAATCCACAAATGTAGATACGAAGGGCCAACTGTATTTTGCTTTCTGTTTATCTGATTTAATATAAAGAGAAAATTTGAAGCATCTAAGTGAATTTCATAGGAATGACATATTTGATTTATTTGGTTGGTAGCCCTCTCACAGGGCAGGGAATTTTATTAAACATCTTTGATCCTAGTTGAGCGAGTGTACCTGGTTGGACCTCAAAAAGAAATGTTGAACTGTATTGACCTGCTTCTATTGGGGCAGGCTATGGCACTTTACCCTATTTCTATGGAAATGTTGGTGACATTGTTGTGAGTCCTCTGCTGGTGAATTGCTACAAGATTCCACAGTTGGAAAACAAAGATTTGGAACAATTAGGGTTGACTGGCAGCCAACTTCTGAGCGTGGAAAACATGATCCTTCTAACGATACAGTATCTTGTACGGCTAGGTAAGTTATTTTCCGCAATCATTTCCTGGTGACTGTTTTTATTCCTTTTTGTAACGCACCTTTTTTATTTCTTTCTCACATTCATCCACCTGTCTATCTCCTATTTTTCTTCTTTCGCTTCTAACATTCTTTTCCTTCCACCTCATTCTCCATGACTTTTCCCTTTCTCTCCTCCGTTTTTTGTTTTCTAGCCCTTTCCTCTTTGCCTCTTTGGGTCCTAAAGGAGACAAATTGCCCCACCTAGTGTCCAGTCTCATGATATTCCAAAGAGCTCCAAAGTAGCAGTGTGGGCAGAACTGCTGTTGTGCCATGGGCACCCCTCACCCCCTCCACCCCCAGAAGTCTGGCCAGGCCACCTCTCTGAAAACACCACTACCACCTGGAATACAAACATAGCCACTGTCTTAAACAATTTTTTCCAGTATTCCATTTAGCTTTTTTATCTTATTTAGCTACTGCCCCATACCATTTTTTTTTCCTCCAGCTACACTCCTTTGATGGAGTCCTGTTGTGCTTTCCTTCATTGAGGTAGTAACTGTGGACCTCCCTGGAAGGTTTTCTAGGCTTTAGGGTAAGGGGGATACATAGGTCGTGAACCCTTCACTTCCTCTATTTGATATATCCTCCGGAACCCCCCACAGTGGGAGTATGCAGGTGGCCTAACAATGCTATAGTGGTTCAGCATCATTTACATTGAAATGTCCTTTATTTTGCAAACTGCAGTAGGCCATCTAATATGCAGCCTAATTATATACTCCCTCCAGGACTTTGAGCCACTGATTTAGGTAGGAAAATGTTCAAGATGCAAAATTTTTATATTAATCAGAAAAAAATTTTTATGATCCCGAAGATTATGGTTTTGTTGCCTTGTAGGAAATTAGTCAGTACTGTATCTGACTGACAACTCTTATTTCAGAATGCCTTTTTCCGCTGACCATATAAACCAGATTTCTCATATCCTCATGGAACTGGCTTTGTCTTTCTGCTAGTTCTTGCATGAATGAGTTGAATAAACCTTTGACATTTGAAAAATAATAATTTTGTACACATTCATGAATATTTTAAATATTAGAAAATACTGCAGTATTAAGAAATAATAAAAACACTGGGCCAAATAGTTTAAAAACCAGAAGCTTCATCAGCTGAGATTTGGCCTTTGGGGCATCAGTTAGCAACCTGGCCTAGAACTCTTAGGGCCCTGAGGCTGCTTCCACATGGGCTCTGCTTTGAAGTGGGCTTTTGTAACTTGCAATACTTCAGATTTCCCATGAGAGCTGCTTTCACGATAAACCTAGGACTGACTTAATCATGCTTATCGATAGGTAATAAAATTGTAAAAATCACCTGAGTCTCCAGCTCATTTGATGTTATAATTTTTATTGCTACATTCTGACATTGGGCTCTGGACTATGTTCTAAGACCTAAAACCAGCTTATAGATGCACCCAGAATCAGTAAAACAAGACTTCATAGAGCAATGATATTATAGCCAACCAAGCCAATCACTATAGCATGTTTTTTAATCTTAATAACAATTTAAAAAGTCATGAATGTCCAACTTAATTAAACAAACCAAATAGTCATAATGTCTTCCCTTAAATTACTAAGAGCTCTTATCTTAAAAAAAAACAAAGAGAAAAATCTCAGTTTAATTTTACACAGACTCTTCTCTGCCCTGCAAGATCAGTTCTCTCCAGAGTTTTACTTTCAATCAATTAGGTATCTCAATGTACAACATGAATAGTTATTCCATTTTTTTAATCTAAGCTTTCTACCCTGGGACTTCTCTGCCTAAACAACTTTTCTGGAGCCCTTAAAATGTTTTTTTTTTGCCTCTGGAGGTTTTGAGAAGGCAGCAAGAATATTTTCACATATGCCATAGATCATAGACATTTAAAGAAATAAATCCAAACTTCTAAAAGGACAGTTTTAATACTTTGATGGCTCAGTTACTTGGAGGTAATAGAAGAAGAAAAGCAAGATTCTTCAGAAGGAACAGACCTTTCCACTACAGTCACTTAAAAAAAAAAAAATCTCAGTTATTTCACAATCTGAAAATCTTTTGAAGTAGATAATGAAATCAGTAAATCCAGAGATTCTTGGAAGGCTCTGAGTCTGGTGGAACCTTGTCTTTTCCTATTAAGGTAGCTCTATCCAAAAATCCATTAGAACTGATGCCTGGGCTAAACTGACTTACTGGAGATCAAGCACTTGAAGGAAAAAATTATTATTATCAAGCTTGCAAAAAGTGGAAAAAAGGCTCCTCCGATAGGCTGAGGATAAAAAAGTGAGAGTTGATGATTGGAAGCAAGACATTTTACTCTAAGAAGGCTCTCACCTCACTTAAACTTTAACATCTTTTCCCCATTTCTCAATTCCTAACAGAAATGCAGTCAAAACACTATAAAAGTATATTTTAAGATAACAGAAAATGTTGTGAGCATGTTTGATAATTTCGTTTTCCCAGAATACCTTTATATTGGAAGTTAACTGCTTCCTGATGGAACATGTTACTCAATCCTGTTTCAGAGTAGGTCTTATGGCCACAACTATTAACCAGGCATCTGAGCCTTCAGGTCATCAATAAGGGACAGTAGGGAATTGGAGAGCACCAGGGCCACCTGCTTTGAAACTGTCACATGTTCTGGTGGAAGAAAGCTTTAAGTAGACAACCACATTCCCTTCATTTGCGACAGTTTGTACAAATCTATCCACTTTAAGCTCACTGCTAAGTATGTACCTAGTGACCACTACCATGGTGCTAATTTGATAAAGCTGAATGAAGATCAGAAGTCTTGGTGGCTCCCAGGTGATTAAAACAGTCACAAAAGCTATAATCCTAGGACTCTGGGAGGCTGAGGTGGGAGGATCACTTGAGGTCAGGAGTTTGAAACCAGTCTTAGCGAGATCCCATCTCTACAAATAATAGAAAAATTAGCTGGGCCTGGTGGTCCACACCTGTAGTCCCAGCTATTTGGGAGACTGAGGCAGGAGGATCACTGGAGCCCAGGAGTTTGAGGTTGTAGTGAGCTACAATGATGCCACTGCACTCTAGCCCAGGGAAACAGAGGGAGACTCTGTCTCAAAAATAAATAAATAAACCTCCGCTTACCAAGTGATTGGGAAGGACATAGAAACATAATAAAATCATTACGATTTTCTTGTCCTATTTCCATGTATAGAAGACAAAAATCTGTCTGTGATGTTTCCACTGTCCCACCTCTCCCTGGCCCCTAGCAAATCCTGGAAAAACTATGTTCTCCAATTAAAATAGTTTATTTTTTAAATGTATAATATTGTATTTAATCTTCCTTGTCTTAAAAACATTACTAAAGCCCTCATTTTTTTGCTTTCCCAGAAAAGATGGGCAGGGCCAGGGAGGGCACTTAAATTCCTATTAGACTTGAGCCTAGGAGTTGGGGGCTGTAGTGAGCCATGATCATGCACTGCACTCCAGCCTGGGCAACAGGAAGGAAGATTTCCTGGCTCACTCGAGGGTCCTCCTTCCCATACCGAAGTCTAGTCCCTCACCCTTGTGTTCTTTTGTACGGGGCTTTTATCCCTGGGGTCAGGGCTGTTGCTTGGTCACAGTTCACAGATGCCAAGGTGTGTATTTACTGGAGCCTGAGCTTCAAATCTTGGGTTCACATAGCAAAAGATATTACTGAATACAGGGAATGATTATATTCTCACTGGTTTCAATTTAAACTAAATATAGAAATCTCAGTTCGTTTGTGTCACTTGGATACCAAACATTGACTTGCTTATTTTGTTCTAAAGACTGATTGAGTTTCTAAAGAGAATGAGAAACAAAGTCCCCGTAATTCCAGAGGCCACGGGTCAGCAGTATAAGCTTAGCCCTAAGCACGGCTGGGGAAGAGGGCCAAATGCTGTATTTAACAATCCCGAACACTAGGGAATAACTAGATGATGAAAGCATTCTCTATCTGGGGAAAGTGTGAGACTTTCTAAAATATACCTTGGGAGTCAAAACTAGTTCAACTTAATTTTCCTGTGGATATTATTCTCAAAATTAGATGTAGAGGCAATACGTTAAAAATGCCTTTCAAAGTATCTATGAATACAATGAGGAATGAAACCTAAAACTGATTATACACCAGCAGGTTGGCTTCTTATCTCATTAGTCAGTAACAATTTCCATAATGCCAAGCTGAATAGGTCAAGAAATAAGCCATCTGCGATGACCATCTCCCGAAGCATACAGCAGAACTAATGGTCTCTCTAAGTACATCCTCTCTTACAGAGACCAGGGTTAGAATAAAGGAGAACAGAAGCCTGACTTAAAAATAGAGGCAAAGAGAAAAAAAGAGAAGGTGATGTCACAACAGGAAGTGGTTAGCATGGGCTCCATAGGTGGAACCACACAGGAAAAAGAGCTCCTTTCCCAGCTGGAGGATGGCAGGATGTGTGTGTTCCTCTCTCCTACCTGTAATTTTTTAAAATTCCAGCTGTAATTCTTTTCGTTATAGGTCCTGATCAGATACCTCTCAGGGAAGAATTTGAGCAAATCATGCTGAAAGCTATGCAGGAATTTACTCTGCGAGAGAGAGCCCTGCAGATAGGTGCTCAGTGTGTACCTGTGTCACCAGGACAGCTCCCCTGGCTTGCAAGATTAATCGCCAGCGTATCTCAAGACTTGGTTCATGTGATTGTGACCCAGAACTCTTTGGCAGAGGGCATTTCAGAAACACTGAGGACTCTTAGTGAAATGAGACACTATCAAAGGCTACCAGATTATGTTGTGGCAATTTGTGCATCAAAAATCAGAGGAAATGAATTTTGTGTGGTAGTGTTAGGTGAGTAATCTTGTTTGGTTTTTTTTGTTTATTGAATCCATTCATTCAATCATCTGTCCGTTTGAAAAGTATCTATTGGGTGCTTTGGGCATCCATGTCATCAATCTCTGATGAATTGCTCCAATTCGAGCTCCTCCTCCTAATTTTAACTTTTCCTTTCCTCCTCAGGTCAGGTTTTTGTAGCCCTCAATTTGGCTGGTGCCCCTGTCAGCTGGTTGTGGGAGCATTATTTCAAAGCTCACTGTGGTTACAGATACCCTTGTCTCATGTAACTGCTGTCCTTAAAAGGTTCTGCAAATGTTACCACTCTAGCATGTGATAAAGCCAGCACCACAAGTGGCCTAAGCCACTTAGTCAAATTTGCCAGAAACTTAGCTCATATGTTCTTCTCACTGAAGAGTCTATTTAATATTGTAATGTTGACGCTAAAGAAAAGATTCGGAAAGTTGGCAAGTTGTCTTTTTGTCTGTTTGTTTTTCACTGTGCCATTTTGGTGTTTTTATCAGTCACCATCCCAAATAGCTATTTGGACTAAATTTTATTTCTCTCCTCTCCATACCGAATGGCTCTCACCTCTTCCTGGCAAAGAGGCGAAGCCCCCTCACTTTGGCAAAACCTGTCTGCCCATCTTTCTGTGCTATGTATATTTTCAGAAAGCTTCATCAGACAATGTGATATATTAATTTTTAAAATTTTTATTTGTAAAAGCAACATAAGTTTGTATTTTTAAGCAAATATTCATAATAACCATGCATACACAATTTTTATAAGGTTTTTTCATATTCTTCGCTAGTCTTTTTTTCTGCTTATGTCCACAGGCCCTGGGCACTCACTGGCCCAAATGGTCCAGAGTGGGGGCAGCCATGGTGTCACCCACAGCCTCTGGGGGACACGAGAATCTTCCCTAGTCTTTAAACACATGCATGTGTATGTTCTCACAGTTACAAACATAAGGTACATCATTTTTTCACTTGATCACCTAGCATTCTATTATAAATGTTTTCTGCTTCTGTCTACAGTCTTCAGATTGACATTCCAGATCTTTTAATGTGCCCCGATTGTCTTAACCCAAGTCCCTGTGGTAACACGCTTTGGTTGTTTCCGGGTGTTGCTGTTACAAATAATGTTCCAGTGAGCGTTTGTTCTATTGCGGAGTCATCTCTTTTCCCCTCTGTTCTGCAGGCCAGCATCAGTCCCGAGCGCTGGCAGAGAGCATGCTCACCACAAGTGAGTTTTTGAAAGAAATTAGTTATGAGCTCATCACAGGAAAGGTCAGTTTCCTGGCATCACATTTCAAAACCACGTCATTAGGTGAGTGGTTGTAAGATCCAGCAACACTGCCAGCCCCTAGCTGCATGATTTTCTGAATTTAAATCTTAGCCTGTCAAGGAGAGGAGTGCGGAGCATAAGCTTGCCCACAGATACATCATCTGGAGCGGTTTATCCTGAGTATTTTGTTACTAACACCACAGGAAGCAGCAAGGGGTCTAGAGGAAGACACCTCCATACTAGGATCAGAAGCCTCAGCTCAGCCATGACTTTATTGAATGACCTTGGGCTGGTCTCTGTCTCCCTGGATCTCAGTTTTCTAATGTGTCAAATGGGGGTACAGTAATCCCATTCTGCTTGCTTTTGAATATTGCAGAGGTCAAGAGAGAGAACAGCGTGCGAAAGCATGTAAACTGTAAGCACAATACCAGTGGGGGTAGCTCCTGCGATAGAGACGCCTCTGTAGAGATGGCCAAGCTTAAACACCGACGTGATCACTGGCCAACCAACAGATCTTGATGAGAACCCAGCCTTACCACCGGACTTGGACACTGATAAAAGCAATACAAACATATCCTTCCTTGTAACCTTACTTCCACTTTATTTTGTAATAGGCGATGACCTAGACAAGCTGCTAGAAAAAATGCAACAAAGAAGAGGAGACAGTGTGATTACCCCCTTCAACGGAGACCTTAACGAATGTGTGTCACCCCAGGAGGCTGCTTCTATGATACCCACCCAAAACCTGGGTAATGTTACTGCAGACCAAGAGGAGGACATCAGTCCTTGGGACAGACATTATAGAAACTAAGTCATTCTGAGGGTTTTGAGGACTCTCCTTGAAGTCATAGACCACAGCAGCCTTTTCCTCATTGTCTATGTGATAAATTTCATTCAAATTAAGAGCCTCATGGTATACTGACTGAGCTAGCCAGGCACCGGTCAAATTAAAAATGCTTTACCATTAAAAGTTTTAGGCCGGGTGCGGTAGCTCACGCCTGTAATCCTAGCACTCTGGGAGGCCGAGGCGGGCAGATTGCTTGAGGTCAGGAGTTCGAAACTAGCCTGAGTAAGAGCGAGACCCTGTCTCTACTATAAATAGAAAGAAATTAATTGGCCAACTAATATATATAGAAAAAATTAGCCGGGCATGGTGGCGCATGCCTGTAGTCCCAGCTACTCAGGAGGCTGAGGCAGCAGGATCGCTTGAGCCCAGGAGTTTGGGGTTGCTGTGAGCTAGGCTGACGCCACGGCACTCACTCTAGCCTGGGCAACAAAGTGAGACTCTGTCTCAAAAAAAAAAAAAAAAAAAAAGTTTTAAAAGGCCTTGTTCCTAGTAAAAGTCTCCCAGAATGAGAATCAAAGACTTTATCTTAAGTACTCTCCCTTGTTTTCCCTGAAAGATTCCAGGGACCTGGGTGCATTTTCCTTAGCTCTACCAGCTGTGCCCAGAGAGTTGTGCTTGCTGAGGGCTTCAAAGAACTACTTGAAAGAAAGTCTGGACTATAGGCCTGCAGGGTCCCCTCCTGCTCCTTCACTTACACTCTGACCCTGATGTCACCTCAGGGATAGAGAGGCCTTCCTGGCAGATACAACAGCACTGCCAACAAGACATCTGCCCTGCAATAAGCCTCAGAGGCTTAGAGGGACCAGGGGCCAGGGATGAGGAGTTCTGTCCTTAGACTGGATTCCTCTGGCTTCAGATTCCTGCCCCAATTCTGATTGACAGGGACAACATAGGAGAGGATGGGAAAAAAAGCAGGCAAAAGGATAGATGGGAAACAGACCCATATAAGCTGCTGCTGACAGCCACTTGGCCACGGCTTGATGGAAATGCATCATTTATATATTAGGATTGCCTCAGGCAGTAAAAGTGGCATGGCTTGGCATCAGCTCAGTGTGAAAACACGTGCAAATACAGGCAATAAAATGTTTTGACTTCTGGATGGTATTTGGTATAAAGTGATCATCCAGATGATCTAAAATGAGCTAATGTTTATATTAACTATTTTGAATTGTTAACACATTTAGAACTTAAACATTCTCAGAGGACTTACAGATGCCCAAGTACATATCTTTGGTTCCCTGTTTAAAAAACATTGCTTATGGCCGGGCGCGGTGGCTCAAGCCTGTAATCCTAGCTCTCTGGGAGGCCGAGGTGGGCGGATCCTTTGAGCTCAGGAGTTCGAGACCAGCCTGAGCAAGAGCGAGACCCCATCTCTACTATAAATAGAAAGAAATTAATTGGCCAACTAAAATATATAGAAAAAATTAGCCGGGCATGGTGGCACATGCCTGTAGTCCCAGCTACTTGGGAGGCTGAGGCAGCAGGATTGCTTGAGCCCAGGAGTTTGAGGTTGCTGTGAGCTAGGCTGACGCCACGGCACTCACTCTAGCCTGGGCAATAAAGTGAGACTCTGTCTCAAAAAAAAAAAATAAACATTGCTTAAAGATATTTTTATGTTTCCTCAAACTTCAAACCTTGCTAAGTAAAATTCTACAAATTTATGGATGTATTTAGTCACCCCCTCCCACCCCTAACCCCGAACCAACCTGCAAAATGAAAGAAATAACAGCCTAACTATATCAAAAGACAGACTTATTTTGATCAGTAGTCTTTGTGGTACAAAAACTATTTGGACCACTATTAAAAGTTGTAGCTTTGGGGCCAGGCACGCCTGTAATCCTAGCACTCTGGGAGGCTGAGATGGGAGGATAGCTTGAGCTCAGGAGTTTGAGACCAGCCTGAGCCAGAGCAAGAGCAAGACCCTATCTCTACCAAAAATAGAAAAGTTAGTCATGCATGTGGCAGGCACCTGTAGCTCTGCTACTTGGGAGGCTGAGGCAGGAGAATTGCTTAAGCCCAGCAGTTTGAGGTTGCAGTGAACTCCGATGATGCCACTTCACTCTATACTAGGGTGACAGAGCAAGACTCTGTCTCAAAAAACAAAATTCCAGCTTTGGGCTTTTCCAGTGGGTTCTCTCAACCAGTAGGGAGACCACCCATAAAAATCTCCACTCACCATCAGTGTCTGTGGTAGCTGGAGTACTGTGACTGCTGTCTTTGCCTGGACTGCATTGCAGTTTGATTTTAGAAAACGTTAATTAGCACAGGTTATTTAGGCCCTTGTGATTATTCTGTTTTAGTCAAACTGCCACATGTGTTCCTGATAAAAAGCAAGTCTTTAAAGGCGGGGACGTTGCCTACTCAGGTGTTTAGCTGACTAAACTTGTTTCTTTCATTGCTTGTGTGTGTGGATGTGCACGCACATATAAGAGAGATTGATTGCTTGATTATACCTGCAGTAAAAAGCTACTGACAAGCTTTGAGTATCTGGGCAATGTTTTTGTAATACGTAACTTGCTGAGTGGCCAGCTGGCCATGTCATGAGTCAGGTCTCTTCAGATAGTCCGGGCGTCAGCACTGGAGTTGACCACAACCACCTAGACCTGCCAGGTCACACGCGCTGGCAAAGTGGAGCAGAGTGGAAAGGAAGGTGAAGGTCGTGTCTCCGTGACCTATGTTATGTAGTCACTGGGAGGGGAATTTCAGACCATGTTGCAACTGACTTGCTGAATAGGAAATGTTTACTGTAGTGCCATCCAGAAAAGCTCAAAAGAACTCAGCATCATTGTAGTGACAACATGACCTCCTTGCCTGAACTGGGTCTGGGCTCGAGCACTGGCTGGTGCTGATATTCCCAAAGAAAACTGGAAAGTCTCCCCTTTCCAGAGATGAGTCCTGGCTGCAGCCGAGAGAGTGCGGTCTATCTCCGTCGTGTCTGGCTGGGGTGGGGGCATTAAACTAGGCATTTGTGAGACAATCACTCGATTTTAATACATTTGTAAAACCACATCCACTCCTGAGCACATCCTCTCAGCCAAGTTTCTAGGGAAAATAGGCAAATCTACTAAAACTCAATAGAGAGTAAGACTAGCATACGAGAATTCCTTACCATGTGTGTTATATGTCCTCATATGAATTTATAGTGGCCATTGTGGAAGTAAATTAATCTTGCTCTTATGACTCTTTTTTTAATTTTAGATTTAGATAATGAAACCTTCCAAATTTATCAACCGCAGCTCACAGTGGCCAGAAAACTCTTATCCCAGGTGTGTGCTATAGCAGACAGTGGCAGCCAGAGCCTGGACCTCGGTCACTTCAGCAAAGTGGACTTCATCATCATTGTCCCAAAGTCGGAAGTGTTGGTCCAGCAAACTCTTCAACGGATTCGACAATCAGGTAAGAGTGAACTTATGAAGAGGAGCCTCCCTAGATCCAGCTTTAGCTCTCCTCTGCCTCTTTTTTTTTTTTTTTTTTTGCTTAATCCAAATGTTTATAGGAAACTTAGAACTTTCTTCAGTAATAAAAATCATAAAAGCATTTTAAATGTTCTTTTGAATTTGCAAGTTTTCCCTCGGAGAACTCTGTCCTTTTTCCCTCCAAGGTCAAGGGCAAATTACTTGCATGTTTCCCAGATACTGTTAAGTCCATGACATAATCAGTGGGAGTGGAATCTGGTCATTGTTGATGAAGAAGAATTTTCTCCAGACAAGGACAGCCCTGCATGGGATGATGGAGTCTGTGCCCCCGACCTCCTTCTGTGCTCACATAGGTCACATTGTCACAAATGGGTTCACAGACATTAGCTCATTACCGGACACTTGCAACCTAGAAACCAGAGCACCATCCTACCACGTCAGCAATGAGATTGAGATATAAAAACGCAAAGTTAGAATTACTCCTAAAAACTTTAAAAGAATGAGTATAGAGGAAAAAATATTTTTCCTAGATAATTTTAAAAGGTAGAGAGCAAAACTTTTACAAGTCTAAAAAAAAAACCACTTTACAAGTCTTTGGTAAATAATAACCCTTTTCAAAAACAAAATTTGCTTAGAATTACCAGAAGCCATAAGGAATTTAGAAAATTGAGACAGCTGAAAAGCACTTTGTCTTTGTAAACTAGGTTTGAAAATGAAATTATAAATGTCGAGTCGCTTCTGATTACCTTAGCTGGGGAAAGACACACACGCATGTGCACACACATGCACATTTTAGCTGGAGGATGAATCTTTTTGCCACAGTAAATAATCTTATTTTCAATATATTTAAAAACAGATAAGAAGCAGAAAAATTCATAAGTGCTTAAAACGTGGTCTATATGTTCCATATCTATCATACAGTGCCCCTGTTAAAATGCTAATTTCCCTTCAGTGAGTGGGGGCTGGGGCTCTAGAGTGTGCATTTCTGACAAGCTTCCAGGGGATGCCAGTGCTGCTGGTCTGAAGACCACACTTTAAATAGCAGGGCTCTATAAGAAATCCTGTGTTGTTAGGTCCAGGGGCCAAACGAACTGACTAAAAATACGTTTTCCTCTCTCTCTTTAACCTCTCTCGGTGGCTGTGACTGACGCAGGTAAAGTCTTTTCTCATCTGGAGGCCCAAGTGCCTGGTCAATAGCGTAGTCTTCTTTGTAGCCTCTCAGTGTCTGAATGACAAGTTACAAAATGACCTGTTGGAAATACCAACTTGTAGGTGATAAGCTGGAGAAGGTAAAATGCCATCTCTCCCAGAAACCAGAGTAAGTTCCAGGCTGTCTCAGCTACTGGCCATTTCTGCATTTTTTTTTCCTTCCATCTTCCCATTGTGGGAAGTGGACAGGCTTCAGTCACACCAAGCAGTAACCAGATTTTTTTGGTATTTCTTATGGATTTTCTGCTTGCATAACATGGAGGAATTGCCTTCTTTTGTGGGTATTTTACTTGTATCAGTTGGTATCTGTGGCCTCCCTGAGTTTGTGATCTGATATCCCAAGTTGTGCTTGAGCAAACATAGCAGAGCACCTGTGCGAAGTGACAAAGTTGTCTGCAGAACCTTGTCCTGAAATAACCTCTTGGTGACCTGTACTTTCACCTTTCCCAGTGGACACAATCCCTGAAGAAAGTGTGTAGATCTTTCCTTCTCCCTTCTCAGTTCCCTCAGAGTTTTCTAGAATATTTTAAGATTGCCACCCCTCTGAAAGGTACCAGAACTTGACTAGTTATATAAGCTTAGGATCTAGAAAAAAAAATGTCATAGACAGATTTGGAAAACACAGAGCAAAGCATATTTTTAAAATTATTTACATCTGGCTTTGGCATACACACTGAAATTTTTGTTGCAAAAATAATCATTTCTGTATATTTAAAAATAACTTTATTCATTTTTATTATAGAAAACTTGATTATGGTATTCTTTATTTTGAAAAATAAAAGAAAGTAAAAAAATTAAAACATTTATAATCCCACCATTCAAGGATAACTACTGTTAAAGTCTTGGTGCTAACAAATGACTAATCCCTACCATTTCACCTCTCTTCCCCACCTGTGTGTTTTTCACTTGGCACTACAGTGCACATGTTTTCCATGTCATGAAAAGCTCTTGTAAGCATCATTCTTAATGCATGTATAGCATTCCATATCATAACTACACCAACATGTATTTGCTTTGATATTTAAATACCTTCCTATTCTTGGAACACATACCAATTGATGGAAGAGAAAGGACCAGAAAGCACATTAAAGTGCAAGGAGAAATTGTTCAGGGCAGAGTAAATAGCAAGAGAGCATTTGCTCAAATAACTCTTAAAAATCATAGCTATGAAAACAGAAAAAGTTCTCAAGAAATCTTCTGACTCCCTTTCCTCACATTTCATCATGAGCTTGGTTTGCCTGAGACCATGGATGGCAGTACCTTGGGAGAAAGGACACTGGAGCCTCTTTTAGTGCCCTTCTCAGGCCTGGCCGCAGTAGTTGCTCACTGATGCTTGAATGGAGGGAGGGGAGGGGTGGGCAGTGGGAGAAATAATGTCCACAGCCTCCACTTCCTGGTCCCAGCTGCCTCCTTTCCTAAGGAAAGATGTCAGTAGCCAGCCTGCCAGGAAAAGCACCAGGCAGGGAGACACGCCAGCCTGTGCAGAAAGGGCACATCCTTGGCAGTGCATGTGTGGCTGAAAGTGGAAAGATGAAAATAGAAACCATCATGTAGTTGCAGACCTAGCACTAAAGTGAAGCATTTGATACCTCAGCTCACATTCTGATTAAGAAATGAAGGAAAGACAAGAAGCGGGGTGGGGAGACGGGGTGAGAAAACAAAAGAATATGTTATGGAAAGAATTTGAAGGTTAAAAAAAGAAATGGGTTAAACATCTTTAAGTTACCTAAAGTAGATTTGTCACTGTTGGGGCTATCAGTGGAGAAGGAGCATTTTTAGACTATAGGCAATGCTTTTGTTTTAGTATCATTTTTTTTTTAATTTGAAGTTCTAATATAATTCTTCCCATTCAGAAGATCCCATATTCTGTAAATGAGAATACTAGGGTACTGGTGCAATCAAAATGCAAGCCACTTTCAATTCAAGGTGGGTGGGATGAATACAGAAGTGTTGGTGCCTGTCTAGATGTTTCTCCTCCCTGCTTATAGGATGGTGTAGGTGGGAGCCCCAGCCAGTGGGAGCTGGTCTGGGTGTATCAGTTAAGGAAGTGTCATCATGGTTAGGGGAATGACACAAATTTGATGCTTCAACACACACATGATTATAAAAAATCCAGAGAGATATATTTTTCTGCTGATATATAGGTAGATTACAATGGATGTAAGGAAGTTTTAACCCTTTGCACTCAGATGTCAAGTGTGACTCCACACAGTTAGCAAAAATTATAGAGATTAAAATTACCCTTTGAATGCACCAATAATTTGAAATATAAAAAAATCCAAATAAATAAGTTTGTATGAAAAGAAACTCCAGTTTTTTATTCTACTGCCATGCTTTGTAAAATCTGGGGTATTTAAAAAATTAAATCCTGAGTAGAATAAAGGAATCGAGAAAAAAGCAAGCGAGTGCAAAGGGTTAAGGAAGTGGCAGAGATTGGGAGCAGAACTAAAGAGATAGTGGAAGGCGTTCTCACTTTCTAAAACATGCTTTATTGGTCTCATCAACTTTATGCCGCCTTGCTGGTTACCAAAACTTTCAACATTAAAAGATCCGTATTTATTGGGCAGAGACAAAGGTGGCAGGGAACAGGATCCCAGGGAAGAAAACCCTCGGAAACCACTCTGTCCTGAGGTGGAAGAGAGAAGGACAAGTGACTCCTCTGTGCAGCCTAACTGAGCATATCCATTCACATACCAGCAGCCCAGCCCGGCCCCTCGCCCTCAGCACCCTCAGGTCCTCATCCTCAAACACTGTTGCCCCCCATTGATATCCTACACCTGCTGGATCCTGGAATCATCCATTCAGATGTTCCCAACTTCGTACCACAATCTCTCCTTTGTTGCATATGGACACTGTGTTGGACACCGGGTGGGGCGGGGAGGGGGGTGGGATCAGACTTTCCAGCTGATGTCATAATAAATTCTTTTCTGGGTTCTTTACTTGGTTCTCTCTCCATTCTGCACAGTGGCTATCGCAGACTCTACTTCACTCACCAAACTTCAGACCTCATCCTTCTCTCTTAGTGAATGACCATGCTGCCTCTTTTTCCCCCTTCCCCCACCCAAAGGAAAAAATAAAGCCCACAACTTCAGATAAAAGCTTCTTGTCTTCAAATCTAGAAACCTGTGTGTGCCCTGTCTTTCCTCCCCCCTCCTGATTGGTGGAGGAGCTGCCCTGCTCTGGTTAAGCCTGACTCTCCCACCTCACCCTAGATACCATCCCAGCCTCATCCTCAGAGACCTTGCACTGCTGATTTTTTCTCACATTGCTTCAACTTCTTTCTCTGCGGGGGCTCATTCCGTCGGTTTCAACCCACTGCACTCTCTTGAAGACAACACAAGCCTCTGTTAATCCTACCGGGTCCTCTTGCTCCTTTCTTCTCACCACGGCCACACCAAGACAGTTGTCCAAACACGTTGGGCCAGGCATGGTGGCTCATGCCTGTAATCCAAACACTTTGAGAGAAAGGTGGGAAGATCACTTGAGCCTAGGAGTTTGATACCAGCCTGAACAATATAGCAAGACCCTCTCTCTCAAAAAAATAAGAAAAATTAGCTAGGCACAGTGACGCATGCCTGTAGTCTCAGCTACTTGGAAAGGTGAGGCAGGAGGATCCCTTGAGCCCAGGAATTGGAGGCTGCAGTGAGCTGCGATCACACCACTGCACTCCAGACTGGACAATACAGTGAGACTCTGTCTCCCAAGAGAGTTGTCCAGTGCCACCTCCATCTCCCCAACTCCCAGTCACTCCCCAACACCCTGCAAGCTAGCTCCCACCTTAATAGCACCTTCGCCAGTGTCAGCAGTGACCTTATCAGTTCTTCTCCTATCTGAACTTTTGGCAACATTGGGGACTTCCATTCTTTCCAGTTCCTCTGGCTTCCAGCACACACCCTACCCAGCTTTCCTCCCACCCAGCATGCGTGGTGCTCACTCACACCCTGTAGTTCTCTGCTTGTGGCCTTCAGCACACGCTGTGTTATAGTTGGATGTTGATTAATGATCTCTCTCTTCAGCCAGAAAGCAAAATATTTAGGGAACATATTTGTCCTGCCTACGGCACAGCAGGATTGAATTTTAAGTTCAAATCTATTTTGACAGGAAGATGTAGAAGTAATATTTAAGATTTGGTAGACCTCTGGCAAAAACAAATTTGGTTATTAAAACCATGTTCCAGAAATCTGCTTTGGCCAAGAGTAGAGACTTGAATTAATTAATGTGTAGGCGGTAGGCATGTCTGTCAGTCACACAGGGCTCTGGAGTTGTACGCGCGTATCTAGAATGCTGTTCTCGTGCAGGTCTGGTACTGCTTCCTTCCTAGACCCAAACCTAGAGCACAGTAATATACACCTGCACAAAGTCTCACCAAACCCAGATTAAACAATTCTCTCCCAGTGGGAGGACAGAAGGGAGCCAGCTGGGCCACAGGGAGACAAAGGGACTGATCATTCAATGGGCTCTGAAAGCAATTAGGAGGATTTTAACCAGCTATTTCAATGCCCAGGTTATTTGCTGAAAAGAAATTGCAAGGGTGAAGGAATGCCCATTGTTAAAATAATACTTTAAAACTCAGCATGCTCTAATGATTTAGTATTATCTTGATGTTCATAACCTTTTAAGCGTTAGAATGGTGTTTTTGGTTTTTGTTTTTTTGCATACCAAAACTTTAGGAAAATTAATTCAACCCATAGAGAAGATGAACCACAAAACTGAAAGTAGTTTTATCTTTCTTTGGGACATCTTCATAAAAAGAGCAAGAAGTAAAAATTAGAAATAAAAAATTTAGAAATCAAATTCTTTATTAAAAAATTCAAGGGATGAGAACATACAAGTCAGAACACATTGTTCACTCCAAATAACCAGGTAGTATGAAGAGGCATTGAGATGAGTACTGGATCATTTTTTTTTTTTTTTTGAGACAGTCTTTCTCTGTTGCCTGGGCTAGAGTGCTGTGGTGTCAGCCTAGCTCACAGCAACCTCAAACTTCTGGGCTCAAGCAATCCTGCCTCAGCCTCCCAAGTAGCTGGGACTACAGGCATGTGCCACCATGCCCAGCTAATTTTTTCTATATATATTTTTTTAGTTGTCCAGATAATTTCTTTCTATATTTAGTAGAGACGGGGTCTCACTCTTGCTTAGGCTGGTCTCAAACTCCTGACCTTGAGAGATCCTCCCACCTTGGCCTCCCAGAGCACTAGGATTACAGGTGTGAGCCACTGTGCCCAGCCTGGATCATCTTTAATAATGCCTGGACATTTTGATATTGATCAGTTCTCTGTCGCCTTTGACACTGATACTCACAAGGTATTATAGACATGGTGCATGTGTTCTTGGTTTTATTCCTATTCAAGGCCCCGGATGGTAGAAAAATTGCTGCTTATCTTTTTAAAGTTTTTAGAAGAGTGGCCTTAGAGAACATTATGTTGTTTGTCTCTTGAATCCCATAAAAAAGGAATAGAGGTTAGCTCAAGTTTTCCTCAAACACATCTGGATTCTATAACCTTCAGTAAGACTCTAGTCTGGCTGCTTGGAGTCCTTGGCCCTCCAAGAAGCCTCCTCTCTGGAGCCTTTAGTGTTGTTTATGTCTGAGGAGGATGTTTGTGACTGGGCTACCACCCTGATGGCAGCTCCCCAAGGTTCAGACTAATAACCTTTGGGAACGTGGTGCTTCCCAGGCTCTGTTCTAGAGTTCGATGAGTTGTAAAATGCCATTAAACAAGAATTATTGAGAGGGGGCGAGGGTAATATACATAACCTTAACATTTGCACCTCCATAATATGCTGAAAAAAAAAAAATTACTGGTGCCTCTTAAGTTCCCACTTACATCAAAAAGTAAGATTCTGCCTTCAGATAGACATGGCCTTGAATCTCTTAGTACCACCATCAGTAAGTACCACTGCTGATATCCATTTTTTATTATGGGGTTGGGAAAATGTGACAAATTTGCTCATAACTTATAGGAAACTAAACTTTTATTTAATCCTATAGAACTGTGAAAAAGCAAGTTAAATTATTAAGAAAACGGAACAAAAGTGACCTCTCTTAGACTGGCCGTTTCTCAGCACTTCTGACATTTTCAGATTCTACGTCTCTGTGCTTAGTTTTGAAAAACAAAATTAAGTGTGAAGGCTAAGTCAGAAATTAACGAAAAAGTTTATCTATGTGAGGTAGAAGAGATAGGTATGGGCCGAGTATAACTTTTTATACAGTTTTGAGTTTTGATCCTTGAAAATTATTTACATATTTAAAAAATTAAATTAAAATGATGAGGAAAAGCAAACTTAAAATACAAACAGAAATAAATGAGCCTAACTGCATCTCTTTGATAACGTAACCACACGGCAAAAATAATTAATTCAAGTAATCTTTGAACACATTTTCTTACTGTACACTCTCAAGGTAATATATCCTAAGAGCAAAAAGATTTCAAAGAAATCTTGAGTTTTAATTAATATGCTTGTGAGGGTGTTATTGATAATTTGAAATCTTTTGTGCATTATGATAGAGAGCAGATAGGTAAATATTTTAATGTCGTTGAGAACCAGGGTTCTCCCATGAAAGAATGGAGCCTCAAATGGGAATGGGAAACAAGGAAATTTTTTAGATTTAAATTGGAGATATAAGTATGAAATCATAATTAGAAAAAAAATTAAATATATTCTCTAGCTCTGTCCACTGAAAGGTCTTAAAAATAGTGACATCCTAGTATCAGTAAGCACACTGAGCATCTAGATCTTGGCTTCTAAACACTATTCGTACTATCCCAGTTCTGAGGTGGGAAGAGTCTGGAATATTTTGTTGTGCCAGAGAGTGAGAAGTACTTAAATATTGATGGGGACATGTCAAAAGGACAGAGCAGTATGCTTGAAGAGGATTTTATTGGCCAAATGTGGAAATTCTGAGCATCAAAAGAAATGATAGCAATGGATTGTAACCTACTGAAATTTTTTAAAAACCCATAAGTCCAGGGTAATACTAAAAAATAAAAGGGGCAGGAGAAGTGAGGATGGGAGGAAAGCCCTTTACTACAGAAGAATACCAGTTAATAAATGTAGGAAAAATTATCAAGTTAGAAAATCCCTATTTTGTACTGCCAATAAAATTATTGGTTCTGACAAAGATCATCAATGGATACTAAAACCATTGGTTAAAATGTCACATATTCACAATCTCAAAGTAGCATTCCACAGATTAAAAATTACAAAGAGGAAAAAGTATCTCTGCAAGGGAGCAATCTGGCAGTAGACACTGCCGCAACCAAGTAATCAAACTTTGGCATCTCCAGTTATGGGACAAATTGATATTTTGTGCAAAGGGAAGTACATGATGTCACCCATGGGATATAATTGCCAAAAATGTTTAACCTGAGTCTAATCACAAGGAAGCTTCCAGAAAAATTCACATGGTGTGGAATTCTACAAAACAATTAGCTTGAATTTTTAAAAATAGCAATGTCATGAAAGACTGCAAAGGAAAAAAAAAAAAAGAAAAGGCAGGGAGTGGAAGCTCGTTTTGCTGTTTTGTTTTAATTATGGAGAATTAAAAAAAAAATGACAACCCAGTATACTGCTTAACTCTTTATTTTTAAATTGACAAATAAAAATTATATATTTGGATATACAACATGATGTTTTGATATAGGTAAACATTGTGGAATGGACTAAATCAAGCTAATTAACACATCCATTACTGACATACTTATCATTTTTTTGTGGTGAGAACATTTAAAATCTACTCTCTTAGCAATTTTCAAGCATGAAACACATTTGTTGTTAACTATAGTCACCATGTTGTACAATAGGTCCCCCGAACTTATTCCTCCTGTCTAACTGAAATTTTGTGTCCTTAAAGGACAACATCCCAATCTCCCCAGACCCCAAGCCCCACTTTAATTCTTGACTGGATTCTCAACCTAAAAATCAAAAATAAAAAACACAGTTTTGAGACAATTATTGAAATTTATAGACTGGGTATTAGAGAGTATTATACTGATGTTAGGTTAATTCGTTAGCTGTAACAATGATATTGTAGTTATGTAGGAGAATGCCTTTTTTTGGGGGGGGAATACATAATGAAGGATTTAGGGGTAAATACTATCATATATATTATTTCCAAATTATTTAGCAAAAACAACAGCAATAAAAAGTAATTTTAAAGAAAAGCAAATGAAGCAAAATCTTACGAGATGGTTAATCTCAGTGAAGGGTACACAGGTATTTATTGCACTCATCTTTCAATTTCTGTAATATTCAAAATAGGAAGTGAAGGGAAAGTAGTTGCTGTTCATTGATGATATGTCCATCAGATAGAATTTAGTATAGTTCCCACTGAAGACTTTTTATAAAAAAAAAACAAAAAAAAAGAATTTAGTATAGTTATTAATGTCTTCAAATAGGTTTTAAAACATGGATAGATATTTGCATTCCTTTTTTAAGAAGTTTTAAATTATTGAATATATCAAATTTATATAATTTATGAAAAGTATTAAAAAATCACAATAGAATGAACACTCATTACTCACCAAACTAAGGAACACTTAAAACTCTGGATGTGCCTCCTTAATGCTAATGTGCCTCCTCTTTCACTGGTACCAGTATTGTACTTTTGTGGTTATCATTCCATTGTTGGTTTGGGTTTTTTGTTTGGTTTTTTTTGGGGGGGGTACAGAGTCTCATTCCCCTGGGGTACAGTGCTGTGGCTTCATCCTAGCTCACAGCAACCTCAAACTCCTGGGCTCAAGCGATCCTCCTGCCTCAGCCTCCCGAATAGCTGGGACTACAGGCACACGCCACCATGCCTGGCTAATTTTTTCTATTTTTAGTAGAGACAGGTCTCGCTCTTGCTCAGGCTGTTCTTGAACTCCTGACCTCAATGGATCCTCCTGCTTTGACCTCCTGGAGTGCTAGGTTTATAGGTGTGAGCCACAGTGCCTGGCCCCCTTGATTTTATTTATAGATTTACCATAGTGCCTTAACTCCTAAACAGTGTACTGCTTAATTTCACATACTTTAAACCTTTCTGTAAGTGGAACCACACTCTGTATTCTCCTGTGATTTACTTTTTATCCTCAACATTACATCCTGAAATTGATCCTGTTGTTGTGTGTAGCTGTAATTCATTCATTTTGCTGCTTTTTAGTATTCTATGAATATATCACATATTTTTAAAAAATCAATTCTACAACTGATGGACAATTAAAATGTTTCTAGTTTTTTAACTCTTTCAAACAGTGCTGGCACACTTGTATAAAAGTTTCTCTGAGAATAGAATTATTGGGGCACAGGTTATATACATTTTGAACTTCACCAAATAATGCTAAATTTTTTTCCAGCATGGTTATATTTATATTCCCACCTGCAATGTATGTGCTTCAGTTTCAAATATTTGATATGGTCATGCCTCTTTTAAAATTTTTTATTTTAAGATAATTTTAGACACACAAGAAAAGTCACAAAACTAGTATAAGGGATATAAAAATGAAATTAAGAAAACAATTATATTTATAATAGCATCAAAAACAATAACATGTAAAAATAAATTTGACAAAAGTACAAAGCTTATACTCTGAAACTATTAGAAAACATTGAATACAATGTTTTAATAGAAACAATAATAACAAAACTAATAGAAAACATTGTTGAAAGAAATTAAAGAAGACCTAAATAAGTGAAATGACATCCATGTTCATG
Organism: Mirza zaza; assembly: GCA_008750895.1. Classification (NCBI taxonomy): domain Eukaryota; kingdom Metazoa; phylum Chordata; class Mammalia; order Primates; family Cheirogaleidae; genus Mirza; species Mirza zaza. Next base: position 3,385 of record VSMD01075718.1, on the reverse strand, counting down.
AATTAGAAGACATTAATATTTTTAAAAGGGCAATATTCCCCAAAATTGATCTATAGATTCAATGCATTCCCTACCAAAATCCCACCTGGTTTCTTTGGAGACATTGACAAGCTGATCCTAAAATTCATGTGGAAATTTGAGGGACCCGGAATACCCAAACAATATTTCAAAAGAAGAACAAAGTTGGAAGACTCTCACTTCCCCCCTTTAAGTAACAGTAAGCTACATAAGCTACAATAATCAAGACAGTGTGTTACTGATGTAGGACAGACATACAGATCAACAAAATAGAATTTAGAGTCCAGAAATAAACCTTTCTATTCAGTCAATTGAATTTTGACCAGGATGCCAAGATAATTTAACAGAGAAAGAATACTCTTCAACAAATGGTGCTGGGACAATTGGACATCCACATGCAAAAGAATGAAGTTGGACCCCTACCCTCACATACAAAAAATAACTCAAAATGTATCAAAGACCTAAATGTAAGAGGTAAAAGTATAAAATTTTTAGGAGACAACAGGTTTAAATCTTTGTGATCTTAGATTAATCATTTTTTTTGTTTTGTTTTTGTTTTTGTTTTTGTTTTTGTTTTTTTTGGAGACAGAGTCTCACTTTGTTGCCCAGGCTAGAGTGAGTGCCGTGGCATTAGCCTAGCTCACAGCAACCTCAAACTCCTGGGCTCAAGCGATCCTCCTGCCTCAGCCTCCCAAGTAGCTGGGACTACAGTCATGCGCCACCATGCCCGGCTAATTTTTTGTATATATATTTTTAGTTGGTCAATTTCTTTCTATTTTTAGTAGAGACGAGGTCTCGCTCAGGCTGGTTTCAAACTCCTGACCTCGAACAATCCGCCCGCCTCGGCCTCCCAGAGTGCTAGGATTACAGGCGTGAGCCACCACGCCCAGCCTTAGATTAATCATTAATTAATTATTTCTCAGAAATGACACCAAAAGCACAAACTTTTATAAATAGATAAACTGGACATCATCAAAACTAAAAATATTTGTGCTATAAAGGACAACATCAAAGTGAAAATGGGAGAAATATTGTCAATATAGTCCTTTATCAGACATACAATTTCCAATTTCTCCCACAGAATGGGAGAAATTGGAAATTGTATGTCTGATAAAGGACTATATTGACAATATTTAAAGACCTATTACAACTCAATAAAAAGAAGACAAATAGCTTAATTAGATATGGGTGAAGGATCTGAATAGGCATTATCCAAAGGATATATATGAATAGCCAATAAACACATGAAAAGATGTGCAACATCATTAGCCATTGGAGAATCAAATGCAAATCAAAACCACAATGAGATACTGCTACACAGCCTACTAGGATAGCTATAATCCCTTTAAGGACAATAATAACAATTGTTGAATACGTAGAGAAACTGGAACCTCATACACTGCTGGTGGGAATGTAAAATGGTGCAGCCACTTCGGAAAACAGTTTGGCAGTTGTTCAAATGATTAAACATAGAGTTACCATATGATCCAGCAATTCCACCCCAAAATATGAAATGAGAGAGAAGTGAAAACGTATGCACACAAAAACCTGTATGCAAATGTTCATAGGAGCATCATTCGTAATAGCCCAAAAGTGACACAACCCAAATGTCTATCAACTGATGAATGGATAAGTAAAATGTGGTATATCCATACAATGGAATATTAGCAATAAAAGAAATGAAGAATTGATACATGCTACAACATGAATGACACCTGAAAACATTATTCCAAGTGAAAGAGCCAGTCACACAAGACTGCATATTGTATGATTCTACTTATATAAAATGTCCAGAATAAGCAAATCTATAGAGACAGAAAGCAGATCGTGATTGACTAGGATGGGAGGCAGAGGGGAGATCAAGGGGTGATAGTTAAAGGGTATGGAGTTTCACTTGGAAGTGACGAAAATGTTCTAAAATTGTGTTGTTGTCCAATGCTGTGACTATACTAAAAGCTATTGAATTGTACACTATAAATGGTTGAATTATATGTGAGCACCTACATTTCTCAATAAGGCTGTTAAAAAATAGAATTCTCTATACCTGTCACCCAGCTTCTCTGAAAGTTAACAGCTTATAAACCATAGTGTAATTATCAGAGCAGGAAATCAATGCTGGAAGGATACTTTCAACTAACTGCAGACCTCACTAGTCTTTCTCTTAATGTCGTTTTCCTGTTCCAGGTTCCAATCCAGGATCCCACATTGCATTCAGTTATGTCCTCTTCATCTCCTCCAGTCTGTGACATTTCTTCAATCCTTGTTGTTCATGTCCTTAAGTGAATACTAGGCAGTTTTGAATAACGCCTCTCCCAAATTCTCAATTTGGGAATGTTTGATGTTTTCTCACAATTAGATTGAGGTTTTATATTTTGGGCAAGAAAACCACAAAAGTGATACTGTGTCCTCAGTGCATCATGTCAGGAAGTACATGATGTTGATATGTGTTATTATTGGTGATGTTAACCTTGAACACTTGATTAGTGTGTATCTGCAGGTTTCTCCATTGTAAAGTTACTGTTTTCTTCTTTGTAACTGATAAAAAATCTTGTGGAAATATGTTGAGCTTTGCTAATATCCTGTTTCTCCTTAAACTTTCAACTACTAATTTTAACATCCATCAGCGGATCTTGCCTGCAATTTGTTTCATATTTGCAAAATGGTGAATTTGCATTTCTATCATTTTTCCTCCATTTACTAGTATGAGTTTATTAATTGAATTTTTTAAGGAAAAGCTGTTCCTTCTTATGTGTATATGCATTTATTTATTTATTTATAAATACAGTTCATGGATGTTTATTTTATGGGATATTTCCAACTCTATGTTTATTTATTTTTCTTCTCAAGTTTTCCAGCTTTGGCCATTGGATACTCCTTAGGCAGCCTCGTGTCTTTTTAACATATCATCCTTTTTCACATACCACTTCCTTGTTTTCTGGAACTATAAGATATTCCAGGTTTATTTTTTATTTACCTGCCTCAAGCCTGGGATTAACCTCTTTTTCGAGAAAACCTAATTCCCTTTATTTTTTTTTTTTTTTTTTTTGAGACAGAGTCTCACTTTATTGCCCAGGCCAGAGTGAGTGCCGTGGCGTCAGCCTAGCTCACAGCAACCTCAAACTCCTGGGCTCAAGTAATCCTGCTGCCTCAGCCTCCCAAGTAGCTGGGACTACAGGCATGCGCCACCATGCCCGGCTAATTTTTTCTATATATATTTTAGTTGGCCAATTAATTTCTTTCTATTTATAGTAGAGATGGGGTCTCGCTCTTGCTCAGGCTGGTCTCGAACTCCTGAGCTCAAATGATCCGCCCACCTCGGCCTCCCAGAGAGCTAGGATTACAGGCTTGAGCCACCGCGCCCGGCCAT
>VSMD01075714.1:0-28039 GCA_008750895.1 Mirza zaza | reverse complement strand
AGAGCAGGGGCCCGTTTCTCCTCTCAGCACTTCGCACCCTGGCCCACAACCACAGGCCGCAGACGAGAATGACTAAGGGCGTCGGTGAGAAGGCAGCATGGCCTCTACCCCTGTGTGAGCTGCAGGCCCTCAGGAGGCCTGACTCTGTGTAAGAGGTTGGCCCATATACAAGGACCGTATTTCCGAGCCAACCAGCAGGCGTGCCCCTGCAAAGCCGCCCTGGGGGCTCCGAGGCGAGAGGCCTACAGTGCTCTGGAAGGCCTGAGTCTCTGCGCGGCCCTAGCAGGAGGAAGCCCTCTCCCCGCCCTGTGCCCTGGCAGCCCGCAGCCACCCACTCACTGCCCTGACGGACCGGCTCAGCCCCCAAGACGCTGCGGCCACACTGCAGAGGGCGGCCATGTGCAGCCCGTGGCCCCTGGGGGAGGGGGTGGCCGTGTGGGATGGGCGCGGCAAGGGGGCACAAATGCCCACCCCCAGGGCACCACAGGGCAGTCCTCAGCACCCCAAAGCCTCTGTCCCCCCAGCTGCAAGGCCTGAACCGCCCGCCCTGTGCTGTGACCCCAATCCCACCCCATCTGCTGTTGCGCTCGGATCTGGGTCAGAGACTGGGCCGAAGGTGCAGGCCCGGGAAGCAGAGGGGAGAGGCTTGGCAAAGAGCCAGCGAAGCCTGTCTGAGGGAGCAGCTCCCTGGCCCTGCCGGGGGTCTCTGGGCCAGCAAATCACAACGCCCCCCCTCAGCTGGTGCTCTCCAGTGCCTCTGCCGCCCGAAGGCTTCCTTTCTGCGATGCCCTCTGCAGAGGGCTGAGGCCAAGCTGGATTGGGCATCTGGCCTAAAACCAGGCAGACTCCCCGGCCCATCACAAGAACCGCATTACTGGGCACCAAGCGCTATAGCCACTGGCTCGGGCTAGGCCCCGCCACGGCCCTAAGCAGTTCCCTCATCACTTCGCTGAGGGACAAGGTGGTGTGGCCTGAGGCAGGGCAGAATCTCCACCCTCCAGCCTAGCCCCAGCCTGCATCCTGCAGCCACAGCCAGCTCTCTCCCTCCCACCTGCACCAACACCAGGGAGCCTCTGCCAGCCATCAGCACCATCTCCCGCTGCCTGAAGGACCCACACATCCATGCATGCAACAGATATGCACAGAGCACCTACTGTGTGCCAAGGTGAGGCGGCAGGTGCCACGGTGGCCACAGGAGACAGAGCCCAGCTCTCGTGGAGCAGAAATGTATGGGACTGCCTCAAGCCTTGAGCTGGGCCACAGGGGTGGCAGCCATGTGCCCAGAGCATGGGATGCCACAGCAGGAAAAGTATTCCCTGTGTGCGGGGTCAACCATATGGCTATTTTCTCCCCAAGAACAATAAAAAGCAACTAGTATTACACTATGATTGCATAAAAGAAAGACTGCAGCAATCACAAAAATAAAAGTAGACAGGATACAATCTCAGTATAAGGAGTGTTCCTTCAGATGGAATAGATTGGATGTGGCTTTTATTACTTGGGAAACACCACACACCACAGGGTCTCTGTCCTCATGTGCATGCAAATTCCCGTCTCTGGACTTGTCTCTGGAAACCCCAGACCTTCCCGCCCCAGACTCCACCACACACCCAGAGTGTAAGCCTAGATCCCAGGTGGGGCTGGGGGGCAGATAGGGGCTCCAAATCTTGTTTAATAGGGGAGAGTCTTAGGGACCAAAGTCTGTCACAGTGACGCCCTTCACCGTGAGGTCTTTGGTGGGGGAAGCAGCCTTCCTCTCATCTGCTTGTCTCCAAGGCTCCAGGCCAGCCCCACCGACTGACCACAAGGGAGGTAGGCTAGTCACACCACCACTCAAGCCTCAGTTTCCTCCTTTGCTGGATGGGACCCAGTGCCCTCACCTGTTTTCAGGCAGGTATGCAGTGACACTACGCTATTATTAAGTCAATATCTGGCAAAGGCTTCCCTCGGGGCAGAAAGAGCCTGCCTTTCTCTGCTCAGCTCCCCAGCACTGACCCGTCAGCCCTTGGCATGTGGCCGACCTTGTGGCCCCTCTAGGAGACAGCAGCCTCTCGGGAGCCGGCAGCCAGGGTGCCAGCTGCCCTGAGGCCCGTGCTTCTGCAGCGGGAGAGCAGCAACGGGCGGCCCCTGCCGCTGAGTTCAGGTGGAGCAGGACCTGGAGCCACTCCCACGCCCCACACCTCCCACTTCACAACAGCCCGGTGGCAGCGATCACTACGCCTATTTCAGATGAGGAAACTGAGGCTCAGAGAAGTGAGCATGACTTGCCCAAGGGTAGCAACGTGTGGGAAGACCGAGCTCTCGAGAGCCTCCATGGTCCCACTGCACCACGCTGCCGCGCGCGCAAGTCTTACCAGTGACCCCCACCCCAGTCGAGGCCGCCTGTCGTGCCTTCCTCCTCCTCTCTTTTAGCAGCTCCTCCAACCCCCCCACCCTACCTCCTGGGCGGGGGCCCTGCCCGCCTGGCCCTGCACAACACCCGCTGAAGCTGCACATCTGCCCGGGCCTGCCCTCTGTCCCGTAAAACTGATATCCTTTTCTTTGCACTTCTACTCCCAAAAGGAGACTTGCCAAAGAAGTGGCTTTAGGAAAACACCACATACCAGGGTGGCATCCAACAGAAGACCAGAGCTGCCCACCTGCCTCTACCCCTGGATCCTCCCGCGGTGTGAGCGCCTGCGCCCCACCCCCACCTGAGTCTCCACACCAGCCAGTCTCCACTGAGGAAACCAGAGGCCACCTCCTGCTTCACTGCTCTTCTAGCTACCTGCCATCGCAGCTGCCGGGTCCCCACTGTCTCCTGCAGCAAGAATGTCAGAGGGCAGGGGCTTGGTTTTGCTCCCCCCATGGCCCCAGCCCCTAGAACAGTGCCCAGGGGAGGGTGGCCCTGGATATCTGCTGCACGGATAAGTAAATGAATAAGCAAACTCCAGTATCACTTTACTGTTGGTGAAAAGGAAAGCCCAGGGATGGGGAACAAACTTACGCAGGGTCACAGGGTTTATATGTAGGAGTCAAGACTCACCCCCAAACTATCTGATTCCTGGATCCAAGCCCTCCACCCCTGTACACACACACACATGCACATACACAGTGACCGCCACAGGACTGTGACATCATAAGCCTGATCAGCTCCAGGCTCAGCAGGGATTAGCTGTCTATAGAGGCCTGTAATGGACACTCCCAGGCACAGGGGCTGGGAAGAGGGGCGTAGGAGGGAGGGCTCCCTGTGCAGGCTGGTGTCGGTTCTGCCCCAGAGCCGGCATTTAATGAGCACCTGCTATGTCCCAGGCACCTGTTGGAGGCTTTACTTTGCACAACACACATGTGAAGAGGAACCATTATTACTGCCTGAAGAAACTGGGCTCAAGAAGGTCCCACAGCCAGGCAGGGGACCCCAGAGCCCTGGAGCTCCCTGCCATCCGTCCTGTAGCCATGTGAGGACAGAGGGCCTCACGCGGAGGGTAGGACTCGGGTTCTGGAGCCTCAGGGTCAGGAGCACCCTACTCACTCCATCCCATCTCGCAGCTTACAAGGAACCAGCTGGGGTGACACTGCCAAGTCCAGGGTCAAGGGCCCGGTCAGATGCCATGTGGGAAGGGAACCCTGACGGAGGATGGAGAAGAGGTCAAGCCTTTCCTGAGCATCCCTGGGGTACATGGATTTGCCTGGTTTTCGTGACTTGATAAGACTGACCCGAATCTACTACCCAGCCAACCCTTATCTTCAGGGACCCAGCATCCTCATGTCCTCACTGCCCCTCAGCCTGGCCCACACCTGTGCCTCCTGGAACACCCTCTCCTTCCCTGTGCCCCATGCAGCCCAGCGCGCCCCCCTCCTCAGCCCCCCTGGGCAAACAACCTGTGCCTGGCTTGGACCCCTGCCATGAGCCACCAGACTATACTGAAGCCACCCAGGGCCCTTGAGGGCTTGGGGAAGTCTGGAGGCCATGCTTCTACCCTCCCAAGGCCTTAGCTAAATGCCACGGAGCCCAAACACACCCATCCAGAGAGGATGCCCACTCAGGAACCCCCTTCCAGCGGTGAGATGAACCATCTACATAAGTAACTTGGGCTCAGGGAGAAGTGCTCCAAGACTGGAGAGGTGCGGGAAACACCTGTGTGGGCTCAGAGGGACGAGGCCCACAGCAGGGAGGTGCAACAGAGAGAGGAAAAGGCAAGATGGCTGGTGGGCCGGGAACAGGGACACTCAAGGCCTCAGACACTCAAGGACAGACATGGACACCAAGATAGAACAGCGGGAATTACGGGTAGAGGGCGACAGTTTAGGCCTGGGGCCTTGGAAGGGGCAGGGCACCTGCAAAGTCAGTGGCCTAGGTGGGAGGAGCCCAGGGGCCTGGGGCCTTGGAAGGGGCAGGGCACCTGCAAAGTCAGTGGCCTAGGTGGGAGGAGCCCAGGGCATCTGGGTGGGCTTCCAGCTCCATCACCCAGATGGCCCCAGATGCCTCTTCCATTAAAGGGGCCACGTGCACCCACTCTTGGGTATAGCATGGCTACTCTTAAGGTTGCTGTGAGGAGGACAACCCTGGAATGCAGGCCTGATCCCTACTGAGGAGGCTAAGGTGGCTACTGCGCCGGGAGACCTTGACCACACAGATAAGCGTAGTGCAATTCATGGCTGTGCATCCAGGTCCTAGAAATCCTTTGATTTCTAGGACCTGTGAGCATCTACAGCCTGGGCCCTCCCTGCTCCCAGCAGGCCCTCCCCACTGTCCAGCCTGCACCCCTCCCAGCAGGCTCAGGGCTGGCCAGGAAGGAGGGACGGGGTGCACACCCCCACCCCGCCAGGGCCTTCCTCCTGTGCTCATCACCAGCCCCGCTCCACCAGAGCAAGGTCCAGCCTCCCACTCTACTAGGACCCTCTAGTGGTGGGCTTCAAGAGCCAGCAGGCCAGATCCCACCCCCCGCCCCAACTGTCCTTCTTCCCAGCCACCCAACCCCCAAGGGGCCCAGCCTGCCAACCTCTAATCCTCTCAGTCATCTGACCCAGACTCCACCCTAAATTGGCTTTACCCAGCCACCCTTCTGAGGCCCAAAAATGGACACAGCCATTTATAGAGGGGCCGACAAGCCAAACGCAATGGGAAGATGACCTCATGGCACCCATAGGCCAGAGCTCCAGGCACACACTGAGCACCCCAGGCACTCTGGGGGCAGCGGCTGGGGACCAGCAGCAGTGGTGCTTTCACCCCAGGGCCAGAGGCCACCAGACCTTACAAGACAAAGCTCTGCGCAGGCCAGAGTCACAGGCACCCTGCCTGAGACGGCATCTGGGGGCTCAGGCCAGGACAAGGCACCAGGCAAGTGTCCAGGCGGGATATGATGAACGAGGAAAGGCACGGTAGCATGCAATGCAATCAGTGTACCCATCGGCCTGCATCAGGGCTCTCAAGCCAAGCCACCAAATGCCCTTGTTTGCTCATAAGCATTCACTAAGACCCTACTGGAGCCAGGTGAATGTCATTGGTGCACATACATGGGTCTGCCCTGCCCTCAGGAAGCACCAGACCAGCAGAGGAGACAGGCAGAGCAGAGCCAGGTTGGGGACCCCATGGGGCCCCCCACTCCAAGGGACAAGCTGCCCTTGACCTCACTGTCGCCCCTGGAGTCTGGATGGTTGGGCTGAGAAGACATGTGGGAAGACTAGGGGAGAAGCAGAGAGGATGGCAGATGGGGGCCCTTCTTCCTAGGCCAATACTCTGTAGGCCTTCCATCACAGCTCCTGCTGTCCTCGGTCAGGACAGCCACAGGGAAACTGGAACTGCCCCATTACTCACTGATTTAACTGAAGCAAGGTAGGGACAATGGCAGGTCTGCCTACTGTAAGCCCAGTGACAGGGGCACTGAACACCACTGTGTAGCAGCACCCAGGCTGTGACACAGACTCTGTGTGGCGGGAAGGCAGACAGGAGAGGCTGGTGTGGGTTGAGGCCCGGGGCTTTCTGAGAGCAGGGCCTGCTGCTGGGCCAAAAAGGGAGGGCAAAGCCACTTCCAGAGACTTAGCCAGGATCCTTGGCTCCCGATGGGGGAGGGTCCCTAACCAGTCTCCAGCAGGCTGAGAGCAGCTGCAGCACTAAGCAACTCCGGTCCCATAAAGCCCAGGCTTGGGCAAGGCCAGCTGTTGGCCAAGACCAGCAGCCATGGCTGACCAGCTGTCAGGCAACTGCCCACAGCCACACAACAGGGGCTGGGAGAGAGGGCTGGCAGCTCAGTGGGTCAGTGATACACAGCCCATGCCTACTGCCCCTAGGAGGACATCAAAGGTGCTGCTGCAGAGAAAAGGCAGCCAAGGCAAAGGGGACACACCAAGAGCAACTGGGAGTCAGTAGGGTGGGCGCAGGGCATGTGTCCCGGCTAACCCAGGGCTTCCCATTCATCTCCCTGGCTCCGCAGGGGCAGGCAGCAGGCTCAGGCCCCAGATGGATTACCCTGTCATGGGGGGTGGGCAGGGGCAAGGGTAGCTACATCTGTGCTGCCACCCCCTAACCTGGGTGATTCATGTCTTCCCAGCGCCCAACCAGCTATTCCTGGGGGCTCTAATCCTTCTTCTTCCTCCTCCTCCTCCTCCTCCTCCTCCTCCTCCTCCTCCTCCTCCTCCTCCTCCTCCTCCTCCTCCTCCTCCTCTCCTCTCCTGTGGTGCGGGGTGGGCAAGCTGGGTCTGGCCAGACCTGGAGCTTGGCTGAGGGCCCTTCCCTCAATGCCCGTCACCCCACCTCCCTAGCCGGGACCCACAAGGATAAGCAGTAAGACTCTGAGGGAAGTGCAAGGCAAGCTCTAGCCGCCCCCCTCCGTGTCACGTGGCTGCATCCTTAGGGAGCCCCCAGGTCTCAGCAGCAAAAGTCATTGTTTATAACAGCCACAAGGCCTGGCAGGGAAAGGCCGGCCTGTTCCTGGGTCCCCATGCAGCGGGCGGCCTGGGAGGGTTGGAGAGGAGGCAGGTCCCGCCTGCTGCGCAGCACCGGGGGCCCACCCGGGCACAAACACGGATTCTGCAATCTCAGATTTCAGAGTCGGAGTCGGCAGGGGAAGTGGCGTCAGCAGCTGGCGTGATCCAATTCAATAAACCAGAGGTGGCTTGGGACAGAAAGCGGACAGGGGCAGAGCCCCCCCAACCCCTGCATTTCCTGCACACTCAGGGTGCCCCGTGAAGACCGCCTCCATCCCCCACTCCAGCCAGCCGCTCTCCAGCAGGAGGGCTCGGGTTTCCGGCGGCGCCCTCGGCGCCCCTCCTCTAGGCCGGCTCCCCGCCAGGGCCAGGGGCCCCGAAAGCCAGCGCCACCACCCCTTCTCAGCCGCCGAAAACGCTCAGCCCCTGCTGGGATGAGGGCACCTCCTCCAGGGATGCGCAGCCCTCTGCCCCGGCGGGCCCGGAGCCTCCAGGCCGCAGGCACCGCGCGGGAAAGGAAACCAGATCCCTCCTTCGGCCCGCGGTGAACCAGCGGAGAGGCGGTGGGAGGAGAACGGCGGTGCGGGCGCGGGAAGCCGGCTCGGGAGTCCGGGGATGGAGCGTCCTCAGGGTCGGAGGAACAGACTCTCGCTCCCCAAGCGCCGGCACCGCCCGGATTGCCTGCGTGGGCCTGGAGAGCTGAGATCGCCACCCGGCCTCCTGGCCTCCCAGCCTCCAGCCCCCGGCCTCCAAAGCGGGGCGAGCCTGGACCGTGCGCCCCAAGAGCCAGAGCGTGGGCCGCCACTTCTCTGCAGACCAGCGGCGAAGGCACAAAGCGGCCAGACGAAGGGAGCGAGGGGACAGCTGCGCCCTCTCCTGCCCCAGCCGGGGGTGGAAAGACCGAGGACGAGGGCTCCAGGGACACGGGGTAGGCGGGGGTGAGCGCAGCCTGTGGTCCCCTCCAAGCCTTCGGAAGCTCTCTGCTGGAGGTGACAGCGCCCAACCCCGGGTGAGGACTGTCCCCCGGGGACGGAGGGTGGAGGGACAAGAGGCAGGGATGGCGCGGCGGCTGGGGCTCCGACTCGCTCACCTTCTCCTGCGCGCGGGTGAGCTTCTTTTGCACGTTGCTGGCGATCTTTCCCGCCGTCACCCCCTTGCTGCCCATCTCTGCCATCGCGGCGCGGGCCTCGCCCGGTGGCGGGCGCCGATCTCGCTGGGGAAAGCTGCGCGCGCTGCGCCCCCGGCCCCCAGCCCCGCCGCGCGTCCAGCCCGGCTCCCTCTCCACGCCGCGCACACACGGCGGAGCCAACTGGCGGGGGCGGAGCGTGCGCCGGGCCGGCGAGCGAGCGAGCGACGCGGGGACGGAGCGAGGGGGAGGGACGGGGGCCGGGCCTCGGGCAGCGGTCAGCGCCCCCGCCCGCCCCTCCGGACGGCGCACTGCCTTTTAAAGGGCCACTCCGGGCGCCCGGAGTGCAAGGTCCGCGAGAAGGGAGGGGCACGCGCGGGCGCTCTGGGCTGCGTGGAGAGGGACACCCCGACGCTCGGGCGACACCGCCCAGGGGCGGGACTAACACGACAGTCCTGGGATCGGCGCCGCCGCGGGCCTGGCGCCTTGGTGCCCCTCCCAAGCAGTCGCTATCCTGCTGCCCAGGAAAGGAGGCCAGGCGGAGGAGAGGGGTGCTTGCGAAAATCAAAGGTTAACGGGTGCGGTGGGTGCGCCGCCCCGTATGGAGGAGCCCGGGCGGCTGGGAGAGCGCGCCGGAGCCCCTCTGCTTCCCGGGCTCACCTCCCGCCGGGTGCCCGGCGCCGCCGCCCGGGTTCTCTGGGCGCCTCCGCGACGTCTCCACGCCCCTGCCGGCAGAGCCTAGTCCAGTGCCCACAGGCACTCGGCCTTCCAGTTTGTTAACAATTTATTAAAATAACAACCACCCGGCGTTACTGAGCGCTCACTGCGTGCCTGGCTTACTGTGTGCCAAGTGACTTGCCAGGCATTATCTCAGTCTCCGCGACAGACCTGTGAGGTAGGTGCTAGTATTATTCCCACTTTACAAATGAGACATCGTGGAAATATATCTCTGACTCTCCGTCCCACGTTCTCCACCACTGTTCGCTGGCCTCTCTCCTATCCTGTGCAGGAAAGGCAACGATTAATGATATTATTCACAGAGAAATGAGGTTATTGTTAACCGGCTTCACCAACCCAACAATGACACCATCATAAGTTAACAGACACATATTAAGTCTGCTGATACCCAACCCTGACCCATCCCAAAACATGTCAGGGCTACAGCACTCTGCTGCCCTAGAGGTCAGGGCCTGGCTCTGGAAGTTTCTCAGGAACTGTGGGCTTGTTGATCAGAGGGAGTCCTGCTGAGGAGGCCTGGGCATGACCAGGGCGGTTGCAGGCAGAGGAGCAGGGTCCTCTGGGAGGCTTCCTGGCCAGGAACAGGAAGGGTTCTTGCAGACCACACACCAAGCCTGGTATACCAGTGGAGAAACTGAGGCCCAGGAATGGAAGATTCAGCCTGGGTTCACACAGGCTGCTCTCTTCCCTGGAAGGCCTCCTGCACTTTCTTTGGCTGCTCTCGGTTATCCTGTCACCACTCAGCACCACCATGATGTGAATCTGCCCTCCTTCCTGGCCTATTGTGACAGCTGTCCCTTGGTACTGAGGGGGGACTAGTTCCAGGACCCCTGTGGATATGAAACCCACAGACGCTCCAGTCCCTGATAGAAGACGCTGCAGTATTTGCATATGTCCTGCCCACATTGTCCTTTTTACTTTAAGTCATGTCTCGTTTACTTATAATACCTGATACAATGTAAATGCTATGCAAATAGTTGTTATGCTATATTGTGTTTGTCTGTATTATTTTATTGTTGTATTTCTTTTTCTGAATATTTTCAATCCACAGTTGGTTGGATCTGTGGGTGCCCAACCTGCGATACAGGGGCTGACTAAATTCCTGTTCTGCAGAAAGACAGGCTGGTGCTGAACAGCTGTATCACTGCTAAAGGTCACACGCCGCAAATGACAAGCAGAGATCCAGTCCCAGGCCTTCCTGCACCAAAGCCCTAAAAAACACCAATACCACATGAGTGAAAAGCATTTGTCAAAATTATTGTTATAAACTCATGCCCGATTTGTGAGTCACAAAAGAAAAACCTAAACAACCTCAGTTTCTAAAGCAGCCTTCTCCTAAATGCTCAACATGCATCTCCTTCCTCCTAATTTTATGTTTGTTGTTTTTCTAACCATTCTCTGGAAGCGATTTCTTCCAACACTCCTCGGAGGAAAAGAGCAGAAGTCAAATCCTATTACAGTCAGCCCCCGGGAACAGTGGGAGACTCTGCTTCACTGGATTTTGCTGTTTCAAAATTCCACTTGACAGAGAAGTCGGGAGCAATGGAAGTGTTCATCAGCGGGATGGGGTCAGCTATGACAGCACAGCGACAGGAGGCATCATTAAGGACTCGTTTAAAACAACACATTGCAGAGATTATATAGCAATATGAAAATAATGCTTATGGCATAATTATGAGCCAAAAGGGGAAGATAGGAAATTGTACATGCACTACCCTTGCAACCACATAAAAATAAATTAAAAGCTCACAATTAAAGACTTGAAAGAAGAATGCATAAAGGAAATAGATGTGTTACGATCAATACATTAAGGCTGATCTTTTTCCCTTAATTTCCTAAATATTCTATAATATGACATAATACCTTCATAAAAAGAACCACCGCTCTATTTTTAAAGAAGATGATTCTTTATCTGATCTCTACATTGAAAAGGCTTTTCTAAACACAAAAGCATTGGGGGATACATTGAAATTTAAAAATGCTTGTTTTGAGGTACATAAAAATGTATTTTTGAACTTCAAAAAATATCATTAAAACATAAGATAAAAGTTTGGAAAGAAATGTTCCAAAAATGTTAGTTCAAGTTCAAGGGATAGAATGTTGAAGATTTTTACTTTCTTCTTTATATGTGACTTTTTTTTTTACCATGAGAGCCCATTTTTAAAATTTTTTTATTTTAAATTATTATGGGTACTTAATAGTTATATAGCTTTATAGGGTACATGTGGTGTTTCGATACAGGCATACAATGTGAATTAATCAAATCAGGGTAATTGGGGCATCCATCACCTTGGGCATTTAACATTTCTTTGTGTTAGGAACATTCCAATTCCATTCTTTCAGTTATTTTAAAGTATACCCTGATTTGTTGATTATAGTCACTTTGTTGTGCTATCAAATATTGTTCATTCTAACTATATTTTTTTTACCCATTAACCATCCCTATTCTATCCTCCCTCCCTGCCACCCTTCCCACCCTCTAGTAACTGTCATTCTACTCCCTGTCTCCATGAGATCGATTATTATCAATATTTATCTCCCAAACATGAATGAGAACATGATCTTTATGTGCTTGGCTTATTCCATTTATCATAATGTTCTCCAGCTCCATCCATGTAGTTTCAAATGGCAGGATTTCATTCCTTTTGTGGCTATATAATATTCCATTGTGTATACGTACTACAATTTTATCCATTCATTTGTTGATGAACACTTAGGTTAATTAAATATCTTGGCTATTGTGAATAGTGGTACAGTAAACATGGGAGTGCAGATATCTTTTCAATATACTGAATTCCCATCCTTTGGATATATGCCCAGCAGTGGGATTGCTGGGTCATATGATAGTTCCATTTTTAGTTTTTTGACAAACTGTACTGTTTTCCATAGTGGTTGCACCAATTTTATATTCCCACCAACAGTGTACAAGAGTTCCCCTTTCTCCACGTCCTTGCTCCATTACTTTATTTTTCAGGAGAAAGATATTTCCATTTTTAAAATAAGTTTGACATAAAAAATTAAACTATAAAAAATTGAGAAAAATATTTATGAAAACAAAATAGAACTCTTACAAATTCTTAAGGAAAACAGTAAGATCCCAGTATAATTGGGCAAATGGCACAAATGGACAATTCACAAAATTGGATATTCAAATAATCAATAAATAAGTTTTAAAAGTTCAGCCTTACTAGGAAAAAAGACATGTTTATTAAATCAGTGAGATACCATTTCTGTCCCCAATTTCATCAAGTCAACAAATTGTCTTTTAAATTCTGTTACTTACTAAAACCAGAAAGAAACCCTCATGTACTACTTCTGAGAGTATAAACAGATACGAAATTCCTGGAAAGCAATCTTGTAATAGAATAAGAATCACCAAAATATCCATATTCTTCAAGCCTATAATTCAAAGTGTAGGAAATAATTTAAAAATTCAACCAAGTTTTAACTACACATTCAAGACATTATTTGTAATAGTGCAAAACTGAAACCATCCTAAATATTACCACCTGAATGCTGAATGATTAACTAAACCATGGTATGGCCACACATGATATGTTTACCAAAATGATAATGCTCTTGAAGTTTTTTGTAATGGAGAAATATGATATTAATAGAATAATGCAATGTTAAATTAAGTAAACAGTATAGTGCCAGCCACTATCCAAAATGTAATTGATATCTCTGGCTGGAGCAATTTGGGGTAAGCGTGTTTCTTTTTTTGCAGTTTCTTCCGTTTTTATTTTCCAAATTTTGTACGTATGTTATTTCTGTCATCAGAAGAAATGCTACTAAAAAGACAAATTGAAATGAGGAAACTGTCCCCTGGGTTAGTTGGGGAACTGCAATGTGGAGAAATAGAAAGAGAAAGCACAGAGGCAGAGGGTGTGTGCTGTGCACGCAAACTGTGAGAGCCGGAGAAACCTTGTTTGTTTCCTAGTTTTAAATAGACTGTAAGTCATACAGTAGTTTTAGGTTCATAGCAAAACTGAGCAGAAATCACAGAGATTTCCCACATACCCCCGCCCCACATGCTCAGCCTGCTTCACTACCAACGTCCCCCACCAGAGTGATACATTGTTACAATCTGTGAACCTCACAAGAGGGCCCCCTCTTGGTGGTGTACATTTTGTGGGTTTGGACAAATGTATAATGACATGTATCTACTATCAAAGTATCATATTCTACTTAGACTAGTTTCACTGTCCTAAGAATCCTCTGTGCTCCGCCTGTTCGTCCCTCCTCCACCCTACAACCCCTGGCAACCACTGAGCTTTTCACTGTGCCCATAGCTTTGCCTTTTCCAGAATGTCATATAGTTGGAATTACACAGTATGTAGCCTTTTCAGACTAACTTCTTTCACTTAGCAATATGCATTTAAGTTTTCTCCATGTGTTTTTGTGGCTTGATAGCACACTTCGTTTTGGTACTGTATAATATTCCAGTGTCTGGATGTACCACAGTTTATGGAGCCATTCATCCACTGAAGGATATCTTGGTTGCTTCCAGGTTTGGACAAGCTTTATTCATAACTGCTTGCCCATGGAGAGATGGAGAGATGGGGACAGAGACAGACAAGCAGAATCAGTGATACTGCTTGAGAACTTGGTCCCAGGGACTCCTGAATCCTACCCACTCCCGCCTCCAACTACCCACCTACACTAACCCAATACATTCTTTTCTTGCTAAAGCCAATTTGAGGTCACTTTCAATTAAAAGAGTCATGACTAATATACCATTATCATAATAAAGCCCTGAGAGGCAACCCTAAGGCATCCATAGCACTGGAGGTATCTTCAGGTATCTTCTGTCCTGAGTGCCTCTGCCCGGCCCGTTTGCATTAACATGGAGTGTAACTGGGACAACTTTGAAAGAGGAAAGAAAGTCTCAAAGAGCAAGATATTTCTCAAGATGATCAGCTTGCTTGTGTTTCTCCTCCATGCCTTTAACCTTGGTTGACCCCTGTGTATGGTTAGAAATTGGTAGATCGAGATGACATCAACCATAATACAGGCGTTGTCAGTGTTAGCCCTGTTAGCCCTGGGCTGGTCCCTGCCTGTGCTCTGAGGTGGGGCAGTAGCACTCACCAGGTGAGGCTGTCACAGAGGGTTAGAGGTACAACAGGCAGCCCTGGTCCAGGGCTGACCAGCCTTAGTGAAGGTGGTTACTGCTATGACCCCAGGCTCATAGTTAGTCTGACGTGTGGCGCTCATTGCAGGTGAGGCAGGGCTGACCTTTGCCAGCTTCATATATGGGTAAATGCAGGTGCAGAAAAGCAAACAGCCCTTTACCCAGCACTCCTCCTGTGATAGATCCCTGCGTAGTTCCTGCAGATGAGGGTCCAGGCTTCGGGAATGCTCTCTGGAAAGTTACTGTAACTATCTTTTATTATCTATGAAAAAAAGGTCTTATGAATCAGAGTGTAGTGATAACATCATGCATGTACATTTTTAAGCATTTCCAAAATTTCATTATCTATAAACAAAGTACCAAGCTGTGGAACTACTAAGAGAACTGGCAAGTTCCTTGAAACTGAGTTCATTTACAAGTTACTAGGCGCCCTTTAAGAAGACAGTTTCGGGGTGTATAACCAAAGCCTTACAAACATTTGCATCCTGCCCTGCATCTGAGAGTCTGTCTTTACAACATGGGTATAAGTACAGTGATGTTCGACACAACAGGTCAAATAGTGAAAAGTTGGAAACAACCTAAACGTGCAAGCATGGGTTGGTTAAATAAGCTAATGGCTACATTTTAGTCTGTCTTTACAGGTGACACTTGAACAACATGGGTTTGAACTGAGTGGGTCCACTTATACTCGGATTTTCTTCTGCTTCTGCCACCCTGAGACAAGATCAACGCCTCCTCCTCCTCCTCCCCTCAGCCTACTCAACATGAAGATGATGAGGATGAAGACCTTCATGACGATCCACTTCCACTTAATGAATAGTAAATATATTTTCTCTTCCTTGTGATTTTCTTAATATTTTCTTTTCTCTTGTTTATTATAATAACACAGTATATAATACATATAGTATACAAAATATGTATTAACTGATTGTTCTGGTCAACAGTAGACTATTAGTAGTTAAGTTTTAGGGGAGACAAAAGTTATATACCAGTCTTCAACTGCCCAAGGGATCAGTGCCCAAGGCCCACATTGATCAAAGGTCAACTGTATTTTGAATAGTAGGACATCATTAAAAATCAATAAATAGGACTGCATAATTTAAAAAGCCTGCTCTTCCAAACTTACCATCATGAAAATGAGGAGGTAATCCATTCAGATAAAACTATTTGTGATACATATATTTAACAAAGTACTTTTATCCAGAATATATAAAGAATTGTTGTAACTCAATAATAAGAAGGCAAGCAGCTTATCTAAACAATAATAATAATAAACAGTCAAAGGATTTGAAGAGATCCTTCACCAAATAAGATATACAAGTAGCAATAGCACGTAGAAGATGCTCAACTTTGTTAGTCTTTAGGGAAATGCAAAATGAACCATAAGGAGCTAGCACCCCACACTCACGACATGGCCAGAATTAAAAAGACTGACAACCCCAGTGAGCGAGTGGAGCAACTGGAGCTCTGCGAAAAGCCATCTCCCCACGGCAGATGCCTCCTTTCTTATGATGAATTTTTCTTTCTCTTTTTATCTTTTTCTCTTACATCATCTTCTACCCAAGTTCATCATGTATATCTGAAATCTAACTGGGCCCAGCTGAGCGTCTTACTCCGTGTGGCCCTGTGGCAGCAAATAAACACCCAGATGGAGAGGGGTGCCCCAAGTCCAGAGCTGACCTGTCCGTCTCAGCCTAGCCCAGACAGGCCCCTAATACTTACAGGGCTTTGAATATGTCCCTCCTAAAGACATGTGCACACGTGTCTGATTTGCCCAACCCTCCTCCCCTCATTTCTTCACCTGGTTACCCCTTGTAGACACAGCTCAGCTAGCACCTCCTCCAGAGAGCTTTCTTTTACCCATGTGACTCAGGCGGGTCTAAGTGACCCTCCTCTATCCTCCCCAGGAAGGCTGTGCTTGCCTTGCTTGCACGCGCAGCCGGTCCTCTAGAGAGCCGTTCTGCAGCAGCGGGGGAGGGTGCTCTGGGCCGTAGTTCTTAGCTCTGACCTGCGTGAGGGCACCTCCTCGGTGTTGCTCCTTGCACAGTGAGGATCGCAGCTGGGGGTGGGACTGTGCTCACTGGAGGGAAATCACTTCCTGCTCACACACTAAGTTGAGAAATGACGGAATTTCTCCCCTGTACAGAATTTGGGCTGCCCTTGAAGAGAGACGATACTCAGAACCACAGCCTGCAACTGTGGCTCCCAGGGGCAGGGACGGGTCTGGTTAGCTCTGCCCCCACTGTCCTCCCTGAAACTGGGCACAGATCAGGCACTTAGCAAGTGTACGCTAGTCGTTGCTGCCAAAACTGGCCATGGCACAGTCCACCCAAGCTCAGGTGGGCGCTCAGCGCTGGGAGGGCGGGGCCCAGCCAGAGCTGGGGCTTCATCGGTGGGCAGGCTACACTCGTCCAGAGCCACCTGCCTGTGTGTCTTTTTGCTTATGCCCCATCCTTGTCACCTCTCCTGTCTCTCTTCCTGACGCAGGCTGCATTAGGTGTGGGTGTGACCTAGGGTCTTTTAACTCTCTTTTTTCCTGCCGACCTGAATTGCTCCTGCAGCCAGCCTCTATCTCCCTGCCTGGTACTGGGTCCTGGGAGCTGCGTCGGCCAGGACTGGCTGAGCTCTGAGCTGGCTGGCCCTTGGCCGCAGGGCGGCGGGGCAGACAGAGACGCACATTCACCAGAGAGCAGGTGGCCCGTGTCACTCTCACAGTGAAATCATGTTTCTCGCATTTTATATTTCACAGAGGAAGACACAGAGAATAATAACTGTTTTTGTTCATTCTAAGTAAACATCTGACAATGTCCAATTCAATGGGTTCTGCCCCCAAACCCAACAATGCTGCCTTAAATAAGAAATGACTGAGCACGCGTGTCTCCATCCACGGCACAGAAATCCTCGCTTGCTCCGCTCTTCCAAGTCTCTATCGCACGCAGGCCCCTTCTGCCCCTGTTCCACGACTGAGAAGGCTGTGGTCCTCCCAGCTGACTCTGAGCCGTTTCTCCACTATACAGTGTCGGGACCTCGGTCCCTCTCCCTCCTGTCTAGGTCTCTGTGTCTCCCACAAAGCGCAGCACAGGTCTGTTCCGGGACACGGGGGAAACAGTCTCTATCCCTTGTGGCTTGAGCTTTAGGACACTCAACAATGGTGGGTGTCACAGGCAGGTGGGCAGACAGCAGAATCATTTTGCTTCTCCTTCCACACCAAGCTCGGAGGCTCCTGGGGCCCACGCCTGGACAGGACAGGCAGATGCCTCTCTGCCTGCTGCATCACTGCTGGGCCACCTCAGGCAGGTCTCTCTGCTCTCAGATTCTCCCAAACCTAGCTGGGACTTGTGTCCCCTCCCCCTGTCCCTGGGGATTAGTCCTGGCGCTAGGGCCAAGGTCTCTCTTGGGAGCCGAGAAGCATCAACATTCTGTTCCCTTCCTGTCTGGTTCTCCACAATCCCACCCTAAGAATGGCTTTCTGCTCGGCAGGAGGAAACCTTGTGCTAGCCTAACTCATCAGGCTCTGCCCCAAGTCTGCTGGCTTCCAAACAGGTCCCAGCTTTTAAAAGTCAAAAGCCCGCTGCGCTGGCGGCTCACACCGTAATCCCAGCACTTTGGGAGGCTGAGGTGAGATGCTTCAGGCCAGGCGTTTGAAACCAGCCTGGGAAACATAGTGAGACCCTGTCTCTACAAAAAATGAAAAGTAGCCCCAGCTGCTTGGGGGGCTGAGGCAGGAGGATCATTTGCGCCCAGGCGTCCAAGGCTGCAGTGAGCTGTGATGCCACTGCACTCCAACCTGGGCAAGAGAGCAAGACCCATTCTCTAAAAAGTTAAAAGCTAAGAATTTGATCCATTCCTAGAGGAATGAAAGCAGAGAGCTCATCTGCTTGAACAGGGGAGGTGGAAGTGACAGGACATGCAAGGAAGAGGCATTGGTGAGTGTTCCAAATACCATCCTGTGTGTTTCACGAATGTATCTGACAGTTTATGCAAACCCTGCAGTACACTTGAAGACGAAGGCAGGTTTCGAGGTCTACTAAGTTCCCCCTGGCACAGGCTGCCTGTAAGTGCAGTAATAGGCTGTTTTGAGTGATTTCTGCCTCCCAGGGGGTGAAATCTCCCCAGTTGGCATTCACTGAGCACTGGGCAAGCCTGGACTCTGGGGATACACACAAAGCAGGATAAAACAGGTCCCTGCCCACAGGGAGCCTGTGGTCTGCAAGAGACAGATGATACTCTGTGAACTACTCTCAGTGGATTTAATTATTAACATAATAAAGCACTGCCTGTTGCCAGAACTTCCACAAGGGGGAGAGAACCCCAGTGAAGGACAGACACCCGGGACCGGCTTTTGCAGACACAAAGGCAGCCACCTCTGGAGGAAAGCAGCTGCCTCAGTGGAAACCATCCCCCAGGCTGCAAACTGCAGCCACTCTCCCCAGGGGCAGGGAGTCCCTGCATCCAAACTGTGACCTCCCCATACTAGAAGTGGGCCCTCATGACATCTGCTGCAGCTAAGGCATTCCCAAGCAGTGAGCAGCTCTTGGCCCGCAGCATGGAGAGCTGGGAGGCAGCCCAGGGCGAGGCCCACCCTCCCCCAGGGCCCAGGTGGGGCCATCTGGCAGCCCGGAGGAAACCATGTTCCAGGGACTCTTGGAGGAAGCCTGGTGGGGCTCTTCACTCTCCTCCCAGCGTGCTCTGTAACCCACTGAGCGTGACAGCTGCATGGTGTCTATGCGGCCTCTAAGACCATGTCCCTGAGCCCTCTTCTCAGTGCCCATAGCCCATGTTCCTTCAGGCCTCCCACCTCCCGTCTGCTCTGCCGTCCCACCTGGACGCTGGCTTCCCGCCAGCTGTCCTCTGCACCGCCCAGGGAGATTTTTCTAAAAAGTTTGTCTGCCCATGCCACTGTCCTGCCCTTCACTGCCTCCTTAGGGATTCCAGAGTAAATTCCTACTAGATTGTACACAGCCCCTGTCCTATCCCTGCCTCATCCCACCGCCAGCTCTCACCTGCCTCTGCACCCCTCTCTCCGGCATCCACGGTGGGCCCAGCCCGCCTGCCCTGGCCTGCAGGCCCTGCCACAGGCTGCTTCTGCTGTCTTCGCCTCACTGGGCCCCACTCATCCCTCCAAACCCACTTGCAGATTCCTGCCAGCCTGGAAGCCTCCCAGGTCCGCCAGCTGGGCCAGCCCCTTTGCCATGAGGTCTCACAGCACTTGGCCCACTTTATCGGTACCTGTCTCTCCCAAGGAGGAGGGATGCCTTGCTTATCACCCAGCCCCATCAGGTGCAGAATGGGCTCAAATGTGCATCGGAGTGGGAAGCAGAGGAGAGCAGAGGCAGAGAGGGAGGGAGGTTGTATCGTCTGCACCTTCTTTGATGGATGGAGCCCTTCTCTGGGGCCACCAGACAGTGCGGCCCGCAGGTGTATGCAGATGTACAAGAAGGTCCATACACGCTATTATCATTTTTTCTTGAGACGTCTTTATTTTGCCATTCCTTTTTTCTTTACTTTTTATTTTGAAATGATGACAGGTCCACAGGAAGTTGCAAGGTAGTGCAGAGAGAGCTCGTGTGCCTTGCCCAGTCCCCAGTGGTGACACTTACATAATAGTGGTACCGTGTTGACACAGCACACGTGTATAGTTCTTTGTCATTTTGCCAAGTGTGTAGATTCACAGCGCCCACCGTCATGATGGAAATACAGCCCCACCAAGACCTCCTTGGTGCCATTCCTCATGGTCATACTCTCCCCCACCGTCCTTCCCTGGCAGCCACAACCTGCTCTCCATTTCTATGATTTTTGTCATTTCAAGAAAATGTCCTATAAGATTGGTTTTTTCACTCAGCATATTGTCCTTGAGAGCCATCTGCGCTGTTGCATGTAGCAGCAATCCATTCCTTGGCACCACTGGGCAAGATTCCACAATGTGGACGGATGGGCACAGTTGGGTTAGCCATTCGTCTACTGGAGGACATGTGTGTTGACTCCGGTTTTCAACTATTGCAAATAAAGCTCCTATGAACAATGGTGTACACGTCTTTGTGTGAACACACATTTTCACTTCTCTGGATAAATACCCAGGTGTACAATTGCTGGGTCATATGGTCAGGATATGCTTAGTTTTCTAAGAAATTATCAAACTGCTTTCCAGACCGGCTGTACCATTTTACATTACTACAGCAAAGTATGAGAAATCCCGCCTCTTGGCATCCTTGCCAGTATTTGGTGTTGTCAACTATTTTTCATTTTAGCTGTTCTAAATAACATAGAGTGACATCTCATTGTGGCCTTAATTTACATTTCCCTGAAGGCTAATGGTGCTGAACATTTTTCATGTCTTCTTTGCCTTCTATATGTTCTCCTCTCCACTGAAATGTCTCTTTCTGTCTTCCACCTATTTTCTAATTGGACTGCCACTTTTTTCACTGTTGAGTTTTGAAAGCTCTTTATATATTGTAGATAATTGTCCTTTATAGGATATGTGGTTTGCAAATATTTTCTCACAATCTATAACCTTTCATCCATTTAACAGAGTCTTTTAAAGAGTAAAAGTTTTTAATTTTGATGAAATCCAATTGATCCATTTTTTCTTTTAAGGACTAAACTTGTCATATTCAAGAGCTCTATATCAAGCCCTAGGTCCCCTATATTATTTTCTAAAAAGTTTCTAGTTTTATGATTTATATTTAAACATGGTCCACTTTCAGTCAACTTTTGTAAAAGCTGTGAGGTTTATGGCAAGGTTTAATGTTTTCCCTATCGATGTCCAATTGCTCCAGCACCATTCATTGAATTGACTCTCTTTCCTCTGTTGCATGACCTTTGCACCTTTGTGAAAAATCATCTGGTCATACTGTGTGGGTCTATTTCTGGGTTCTCTATTTTGCTCCTTTGATCTGCATGTCTATTCCTTTGCCAATGTCACACAGAGTTGATTACTGTAGCTATACAATAAGGCTTGAAACCAGGTAGAGTGGCTCCTCCCACTTTATTCTTTTTTTTCAAAGTCATCACAGCTATTATTGTATAACAAAGAATTTGACTGCCTTTGTTCCTGGTTCCTGAGAGGGAGATTAAATCCTTAGAATTTCCCAGGTAATGGGAATGTCTGTTATTCGTGAGCCCTTCGGATCCCACCTGAGTTTACACTGAGAGATGAAATGACTCAGATGGGGCTGGCCACCAGAAAGGCCAACCCCATGATTGCAGGTTGGGGCTTGAGCCAGCCCGGCCTCCACAGCAAGGGGCCAGTGTGCAATCAGCCATGCCTGCATGATGACACCCTCAGTAAAAACTCTGGACACCAAAGCTCGGTGGAGCTTCCTGGTCGGTGAGCACATGGATGTGCCAGGAGGGTGATGTGCCTTGACTCTACGGGGAGAGGGCGTAAAAGTTCCGCATCCGTGGCCCTCTTGGGCCCCTCTCACGTATCTCTTCATTTGACTGTTCCTGGTTTGTATCCTTTATGGTAAAATTGCAATCATAAATATAGATCTTTCCTGAGTCCTGTGAGTCATTCCGATGAATTATCAAACCTGAGGAGGTCGTGGGAATCCTTCAGATTTGTAACCAGTCGTTCAGAAGTGCAGGTGTCCTGGGGCCCCCAACTATGGCTGGCATCTGAAATGGGAGCAGATTTCCTGGGGACCATGTCCTTTAATTTGTGAAGTCTGTGCTAATTCTGGGTGGTTAGTACCAGAACTGTACTGTGGTATACACCATTGGAATCACTATTCTAGGTCCTTTGCCTTCCCATATAAATTTTAGAATAATATTGTCTATATCTACAAAGTTTCTTTCTGGGATTTTGATAGGAATTACATTGTATATCAATATGGGGAGAATTAATACCTTTTCAATGTTGAGTCTCCCCACCCATGAAACTATATGTCTCCCATTTATTTAGATCTTTTGCTTCTTTCATGAGGATTTTTGGTATAGATAATCATATCATTTGCAGACTGAGATAGTTTTATTTTTTTACTTTTCTAATCTGTATGCTTTTAATTTCATTTTCTTGACTTACTGTCCTGGCTAGAACTTCCAGTAATTTGTTTAATAGCAGTGGTAAAAGTGGACATTATTACCTTGTTCCTGATCTTAGGAAGCATTCAGTTTTTCACCATTATGATGTTAGCTGTAAGTTTCTTACAGATTTTTGTATCACGTTGAGGAAGTTCCCTTCAATTCCTAGCTTTCTGGGAGTTTTTTTTTTTCTTCATCAATGGGTATTGAATTTTGTCAAGTGCATTTTTGAGACATCAATTCATATGATCATATGATTTTTCTTCTTTAGCCTGTTAACATGGATTACATTGCTTGGTTTTTGAATATTGAATAAGACTTGCATCGCTTGAATAAATCCCACTTGTTCAGGAGGGAGCAAGTGGCTGAGTGTAATGTTCCCATCCTCAGGGAGAACACATCTCTTGAGAAGTGGAAATGCTTTTCAGGCAAAGAAACCACTGCTCCATATGTTTCATAATTGGTTCAATACTCAGTTTCAATTTCTGTGTCAAATGCTAGTGTGGACAAGATCTCCAGTGTCACAGAAAGCCTGGTGAATATAACAGATCATGTGTGCAGGCAGCATTAAATACATGTTGAGCTTTTAAAAAAAATTCCACTTGTTCATTATGTATAATTCTTTTTATATATTGCTTAATTTTATTTGCTAATATTTTGTTAAGAATTTTGACATCTACATTCATGTTACATATTACAATCTAAACATTTAACATTAATATTTTCTGAATGAATCCTTCAGGAATGTCTTTCTTTGAAAGTTAAGTCAATGAGCACTGGCTTAACCACCTAAGAGTTTATTTTTAGAGAAAGGCAGTCTAGGGCAGATGCTACTGTTCAAGGACGTCACCGCGGACAGAGGCTCCTCCTGTCTTCCAACTCAGGCCCTCTGCGGCAGGCTGTGGGGTGTCTATCCTCACAGCTGCACAGTGGCCGCCGCACACTTGGGAGGGGAGGTGCAAAGAGTGAAGGGCTGAAGCCACATGCCCACCAAGCGTGTCTCCTCCATGAAGGTGTCCAGAAGTCCCACCTAATGAACGATTTTGTTTTCATCCTGTCGGCCAAAACTGAATCACACGCGTGTGTAGCAACATGGCCTGTTGAAGCTGGCGCGGCGCCGTCACCACTGTGGCTGTCACCACTGTGCCGATGGCGTGGGGCAGAGCAGGCAGCCACCGGTGTGGGCAGCCTGGACATCCGCATGACCACGTTACAGCCAGGTACTGTCAGCCACATCTGGCTGGAATGTTTGTTTCTGTTTAGGATTGTGCCAGCAACCAAGAAAATTACTGTGTCCCGAGGTAAATATGAAAGAACAGAATAGATTTTATATTTGCTATTTCCAGAACAAGGAATTGGTGTTACAGCCATTGATGGCAGCAAAAGAGGCAGGTTTTCCCCTTTCTCTTTCTCTTAAACATTGCTATGGACTCATGGTTTTTTGTTTATTTAATGTTTTTGATCAATTCAGTCCTTATTTTTCTTTTTTTTTTGAGACAGAGTCTCACTCTCTTGCCAGGGCTAGAGTGCCGTGGCATCAGTCTAGCTTACAGCAACCTCAGACTCTTGGGGTCAAGCAATCTTCCTGCCTCAGCCTCCCGAGTAGCTGGGACTACAGGCATGTGCCACCATGCCTGGCTAATTTTTTCTATGTATTTTAAGTTGTCTGGCTAATTTCATTCTATTTTTAGTAGAAGTGGGCTCTCTAGTTCTTGCTCAGGCTAGTCTCAAACTCCTGAACTCAAACAATCCTCCCCCTTGGCCATCCAGAGTGCTAAGATTACAGGTGTGAGCCACTGCGTTCAGCCAGTCCCTATTTTATTGATGCTAAAATGATCCCAAATTTGGCCAATGGGAGTCCCTTTCAGCTGGCTCCTTGTCCTTTTGTTATGTCCCCATTAGTCTTTGAAGGTGTTTTATTCAGGATTCTTCAGAGAAACAAAACTGACAGGAGGTGTGTGTGTATGTGTGATTTTTATCATGTGTATATACATGTGATTCTTTTTTGAGGAATTACTTCACATAATCGTGGGAGTGAGCAAGTCTGAAATCTGTAGGGCAGGCGAGTAGGCTGGAAACTGAGGCAGGATTCCCCTGTTACATCAGACAGGTTGCCTTCTGCTCCAGGCAAGCCCGGTTTTTGCTCTGAAGGTTCAACTGACAGGTTGTGGCTCACCCACATTGTCAAGAGTGACCTCCTTACTTAAAGCCAACTCATTATAGATGTTCGTCACATCTACAAAATACCGTCACAGCAATATCTGGACTAGTGCTTGACAAAACAACCGGGTACCATAGCATAACCAAGTCGACACAAAAAATTTACCAACAGAGAAGGCTTCCTTCATTTCGGACGCAAGATTATTTCAAGCTCATTGCTGTAGACCGAATGTTCGTGTTACTCCCACACCAAATCCGTGCGCTGAAACCCCAACCCTCTATGCGAGGGTATCTGGAGGCGGAGCCTTTGGGAGGTGACTAGGTCATGGGCTTAGCGCTGCCACGGGAGAGGACCCAGAGCTCCCTTCCCCTGCGTGGGAGAGCACGGGGGAAGATGGCCACCTGCAGACCACAGGATGGGGAAGGCCCCCATCAGCCCCTGGGTCTGCTGGCACCCTGCCTGGGACTGCCAGTGTGGTGGCCCGTTTACAGGACGAGGATGAACACAGAACATAAAACACAAACGCAGAACACAAAGAAAAACGCAGACACACGTACAAACGGTTGACTTGAGTAATAATACACCAGGTGAGTTAGATTTTTATGCTCTAAAAGATTAAAGTTAGTTCCTTGTACGTAACCACCCAGGCATGGCAGCGATAGCCATAAATTCCAGAAAGGGTAGCCTTAGGGAAGCAGATATCCCCTGGCTCAAGGTTTCCAGGTGGTTGCTCTAGGCACTAGGCATAGATAAAGGACCGAGATTAGCAAGGATGGGCAAGGCGAGCCACAGAGGCCATTTCTCATCCCCAGCTTCTCTTAGGGTGACCCCCTAAGATCTTCGGCTGAACCCCGGTGGCTTTGCCTGGCTTAGGTCGCCCCTCCCTAGAGGGCTCTGACCCGTCATTGACTAACCAGCCATCTTATGGGGTGTACGCAGCATTACAGGAACAATATGTTTATCCTGTGGCCTCCAGACCCCCACTGCTGTGGGGCCAGGCCTCTGTTGCTACTCACAGCTCAGGTCCTTTGTCATGCCTCTAGGCAACACCTTTGTTTATCACCGGGAGCCTGTCCGGAACAGATTGCTTTCAAACGCTCGGGGCAGAACCCGTACATTACTCACTAACTTTAATTCTTAAACTAGGAAAATATATGCCAGTCCCCTACAGCCAGCCTCCAGAATGTGAGAAACGCATTTCTGTTGTGGACAAGCGCCCAGGCTGTGGCTGCTGCAGCAGCCTGACGGGCTGTGACACTCCCCTTGCACTTTCTCGCTGCATTCCAGGCATCGGCCATTTCACCAAGAGCAGCAATTTCTTTCAGTGGAAAATGGTATTTAGAAACCAAGATCTGGGTGCCAAGTGTGTTCACTGCTACTGAGAAATGATTGCTCCTGGGCCATTTTAGTGGGTGGAGATTGAAAATTCACATTTAAAAAATCATACATTCTGCCAGGGCGTGGTGGCTCATGCCTGTAATCCCAGCACTCTGGGAGGCCTAGGCAGGAGGATCGCTCAAGGTCAGGAGTTCGAGACTAGCTTGAGCAAGAGCAAGACCCCGTCTCTACTAAAAATAGAAAGAAATTAATCAGCCAACTAAAAATATATAGAAAAACTTAGCCGAGCATGGTGGCGCATGCCTATAGTCCCAGCTACTCGGGAGGCTGAGGCAGGAGGATCGCTTGAGCCCAGGAGTTTGAGGTTGCTGTGAGCTAGGCTGACGCCACGGCACTCTAGTCTGGGCTACAGAGTGAGACTCTGTCTCAAAAAAAATCATACATTCGTACTGATATTTCCAATTCAACTTTAATATTGCAGAGCCCCCCCTTAACTTCTTTGATTTTATAATTGTATCTCTTTTCCCTTAAACTGAAAATCTTGTTTCAATTAATATATTTAATTATTTACTTTCTCCTAAAACCTGCATCAATGCAACATCACTAATATTACTTGGAGGATTAAAACTATTAATTGAAGTTTAAGACTTGTTTTCTTTTGTCCATAGATGGATAGGCATGCTGAACAAAGACAAAAACAAAGCCAAACACGCAGGCTGGTGGGCAGGCTCCGCACATCCCTTTTGTCTGGCCCACGCAGGTGGTAGGGAATCAGTGTGTGTGGTCTGCTCATTTAAAAAAAAATTTTAAATATGTATTAAAAACAGAAAACAAAAATAAGGCCTATGCTTCCCAATCATACTCTAAGTCATTATTTATTTCCAGTAAAATATTATCATCCCTCAAGTTAAATTAATGTTATTTTGAGTTTTATTGGCTTTGTAGTGTTGTGTACGATTTCTAAATGTGTTTTGGTTTTATAGTAGTATAAGTGCTATCACCACAAGAAGTTTAAACCTAATTTTATGTTTGTATACATTTGTATACAAGACACATTACAATCAAGATCACTTAGGCCATAGTTTCAAGCAAAGACCTCACAGTGAATGTTGTAGGCCCTTTTTTGGAATAGCAAGAAAATACACAAAGTTTAAAAAGAAATAGAAAGAAAGAAAAAGAAAAAAATTACAAATTCAAATTTTGTTTATATCTATGAAAGAATTCTTTATAATAAAACTGTGTCGTCCTCACAAATTAAAAAATAATAATTAAAAACAAACAAATCTGGGTGTGGTGCTCATGCCTACTACTTTGGGAGGCCAAGGCAGGAGGAACACTTGAGACCAGGAGTTTGAGAGTAGCCTGGACAACACAGCAAGACCCCATCTCTACAAGAAATCAAATAATTAGCCAAGCATGCTGGTGCACCTATAGTCCTAGTTACTCAGAAGGCTAAAGCAAGAAGATCCCTTGAGCCAGGAGTTGGGGTTACAGTGAGCTATGACTATGCCACCACACTCTAGTCTGAGAAACAGAGGGAGACCTTGTCTTTTTTAGAAAAAAAAAGCTATTTTTAAAACATAATTTAAGCCCACACTTGGAAGTGATAATTTCTTCCCTTAGGAGAGGACAAATCCTACCACAGACCCAGACTCGGCTCTCATGGGTCAGCTAGTAATCGCAAATAGTCCAAACGTCACTGGCATGTAAACATGTGATGATAGAGAGATGAGATTTGTTGTATGTATATCTTCTGCTGTTTTTTTCAATTTCTGGGTGATGCACATCTAATTTTAGAAAGAGTGGGAACACAGACTTTCTGTGTTCAGCTCAGCAAGACAGGAATTCTTACTATTCTTAGTGCTAATAATAGGTGTCTCCCTAGTAAAAAAAAGGCAGAGGAAGGAGTCCAAGATGCCCAGCTGACTCCTTCATGAAGAAGGTGAAGGGCTGCCACGTGCCCTCTCCCCACACCTCGGTCCAGCCAGCGCTGCTGGAGCCACCGCCGGCCCCGCCGGCCCACCTCCCCGCCTCCAGGAGCCACTGCCACCCACGGACGGCTCACTTCCGCCTGGGTCACACAACGCGGGGGCTTCAGCCCAGCCCTCCCGTTCCCGCTGCCTGCGACACACCTGTGTCTGCACACGGCGTGCGCACGCGCCCTCGCCCGCCCGTCCCTCGGCCCTCGCGCCACACGGCCCGGACCCCGGGCGGGGCTCCCACGCGCCCTCGCCCGCCCGTCCCTCGGCCCTCGCGCCACACGGGGCTCCCACGCGCCCTCGCCCGCCGCGTCCCTCGGCCCTCGCGCCACACGGGGCTCCCACGCGCCCTCGCCCGCCCGTCCCTCGGCCCTCGCGCCACACGGCCCGGACCCCGGGCGGGGCTCCCACGCGCCCTCGCCCGCCCGTCCCTCGGCCCTCGCGCCACACGGCCCGGACCCCGGGCGGGGCTCCCACGCGCCCTCGCCCGCCGCGTCCCTCGGCCCTCGCGCCACACGGGGCTCCCACGCGCCCTCGCCCGCCGCGTCCCTCGGCCCTCGCGCCACGCGGGGCTCCCACGCGCCCTCGCCCGCCGCGTCCCTCGGCCCTCGCGCCACGCGGGGCTCCCACGCGCCCTC